>JACCPG010000266.1:15571-147124 GCA_016069955.1 Drepana arcuata
AATTATCTTAAACAAAATTGTTTACTTTGGGAAAAATTATGTGCGAATATCATAAACGATATCTGATTGAATAAAAAAATTTTTATGGATGGAATAATAGGAAGAAGTATAAATTAATTATTAAATCGAAGAATATTCTTTCGTCAAGAGGTAAAAATGATCTCGTTGTGAAACTCTCAGCGCTCACTCGCTTGTTACTGAGGTCTTAGCATCCTATTGTTATAAATCTTTATCATTATCATTTATCTTTATCATTAGTTCTTTATCATTATCATTAGTTCAAAGTGCGTCGTTTGCACTCGATATTCTCACTTTCTGCGCTCCCTCCGCTGTTAACCGCAGTTAAATGGCAAAAGTGGCAGAAACATTATTTATTCTGCATAAAGGTCCAGATCCTTTGCTGTATGTGCCTTCTTATATTTATGTGCCTTTTATAGTCTATGTAAATGTAATAAGGTGGCAAACAAACACGCGGCCCGCCTGATGGTAAGAGATTACCGCAGGGGCGTAGCTACCGCCGTATTTGCCGTATCAATTATACGGGGCCCCCGGGCCACGGGGGCCCCCAAAGTGTGTAAGGAAAAAGAATAAAAACTTTCTAATTTATTTTATTTTACAAATGACAAAATTCTATAAAGCAATTCCTTTTTTTCCCGCCTTAAGCGTGCGTTCTAAAGTTGGCAACACTACATCGTTATGGCGGGCTGCGGGACTTCCCCGTTTTACTTACTTCATCTTCAACTCAGCGGGGAATCCCCGGGAATCCTTCATCGATATCGCGATGTACGTGTACGTTGTTGTACTTTGCATTGGATGTTAAACCACGGAGTGCAGTGTACTGTTTATTTACGCGCTTTATATAAATGTGCATTACATTGTAATTCAGTACAAACAATATTGTTCTTCTGGTTTAGCAGTATTAGTAACGATTTGTAAAAGAAATGAGTGAAAGGAAAAGAGATTATCCCAGCGGCGCTGAGAAAATAAAAATTAAACAGAAAAGGGACGAGGTTATAAAAAAAGTGCCCAAAATTTCTTCATTTTTTCAGAGACAAGATACTGTGAGTGATTTAGATTGGAAAGGTAAGTACTACACAAATAGTATAAAACGCTGGGCTATGCTAAGTGACGATTCATCTGAAAAATATTTGATTACCCTTAAAAAGGTATGTCCTACCAGATGGTCTTCTAGGAACGACGCTTTATTAGCAGTAAAGAAAAAATTTTTACTAATCATGAAAACTTTGTACCAACTAAATTTCAAATATTTTCAAATAAAAAAGATGAACGTGAAGAATGTAAAAGTATAATTAATATTTTAGAGAGTTTTGATTTCTTAGTGCTCGTTAAATTTTTTTCTTCACTATTTGAAATTATTAATCCTGTTTCTAAAACTCTCTGCAGCATGAAAATAATGACTTACAGAAATCTAGTATTTTATTAAGTAATCTTTTAAATAGACTGTGCCAATTAAGAAATCAGAATTCATTTAATAGTTTGCTAAATGAATCCAAAGATTTAGCAAAAAAGTGGGGGTTAACAACTGTTTTTAAAAACAGTAGGCGAAAGATAACGAAGCGTTTTTTTGATGAGTTATCACAAGATGAGAGAATTTCCGACCCGGAATCCTATTTCAAAGTCAATGTATACTATTGCTGTTTAGATATATTAATTTCTCAACCTAAAGAAAGATTTCAGAGCCTTAGCAACCTGAGTAGTATATTCGAAATATTACAACCGGAGAAACTCCTATCTTCTTCAAGCGAAGAGATATTAAACGCTTCCGGAAAACTGTCTGCTAAATACAGTAAAGACATCTCACTTAACCTTTGTGACCAATTAAAGGCTCTAAAAACATGCTTAAATTCTGAAATTAAAAAAAATTATTCCATTAAAGAACTCATTGAATTATTGCTAGTAAAATTCAATAGTCTTGCATCCAGTTTTCCCGAGGTAATCACAGCATGCTTTTTATTCTTGACCCTTCCAGTTACAACCGCAACGGCAGAAAGAAGTTTTTCAAAATTAAAACTAATAAAAAATTACTTAAGAACTTCGATGGGACAAGAACGGCTGTCAGACATCTCACTATTGTCCATAGAGGCAGAACTTTAGAAAAACTAAAATCATCATCAGCCATAAATGATTTAATAAATCAGTTTGCCGATAAAAAGGCAAGGAGAGTGAATATTTAAAATTCGATTTTTATTTGTAAAATGGGTAAATTATGTGATAAATAAATATTACTTCTCACAATATTTTTTTTCTTTTGTGAAAAATCTTTACCTCCATATAAGGGCCTCCAAAAAAAATTTTATACGGGGCCCCGACAAGGCATGCTACGCCACTGGATTACCGCCGCCTATCTGCAAAACCAGGACGCTTGTAACGCCAGGGATATCGTTATTATTTATTATATTATTTATTATATTAATTATCATCTGATTAGTCACACCACGAGCTTTACGGTGAAGGAAAACATCGAGAGGAAACCTGCATACGTCTGAGAAGAAATTCAAAGGCGTATGTATAGTCGTGCTTGAGTAACGGCGATGGACTCGCCATCTGTCACGTTTGCACTTAATATACCTCTGGCGGAAAGTGGGTGTGTGGGTATTACCTATACACCTCTGCCTACCCCTTCGGGGACCCTTGTGGGAAGGCGTGAGGATATATTATTATTATTATAATTATCATCTAAATTACTATGAAATATTATGACGATGGTTTGCGAATTTATAATTACATCACATTGCATTATGTGGTTGTGGGGAGGCTCAAGAGGCTCAAGAGGTATGTAAATCTATTCCTTCTGCCGACCCCGTCAGGGACTGTATTTATGGTGGGTGCTCTATTTTCTGTCTATACGGTAAGTTTGCATGTAGGTATGTATGTTGTTCATGTACATTTACAGTACCTTTATTTTTATTAAGCTTTATTTGTAACGGAGTGTATCAAATTATCAATGTTATTAGTCAAATGCTAGTTGGTTCGCGTACCGGTTTGTATTTCGGATTAACTAGTCGCCATTGAGTTAATGAGCTGGTCAAGGTAACTACCCTTCACACGACTTTAGTGGCTAGTCACATTGGATTAGGATTAAATATCGCTCGTGCAAAGTTCACGTTGTCACGTGTTGAGTGTGATACAGTTGTTGCGCCTATTTGTTCAATCAACACAGATAATGTTGATGTTCCCGGCCCGCCCTCGATTCGTGTGGCGACCCAATGAGTACCGTTAGTAGAATCAATCGTTAGCATTGACGAATAGCTACTGGTAAACAGGAAAATAATAACTGACCTACTTTTCTATCATAAACAACATTTTATTTTGCTCCTAATTAATGTACCTGGGCATTGCCATGACGTGATATTGCTAGTCCATATCTTAGTCAATCAAGTCTTTAAGTCCGTCCCTTTCGCACTCATGATCATTGATGACACCACCAAGTTTTAGTGATGCTAAATGCGATCTCACTCCAGGCTGCATTTAAGAGTTTTCTTCATTATAATAAAACTAAAAGGAAGGATGAAGGATGGAAGGAAGGATGTGAATGGAACTATAGTATTTTGTTTTTTTTTTATTAATTTGACATTTATTTATCAGACACCTGAAAGTTCATTCGTTAGTAGATCACAATTTGCCTTAACTAATACAATATAAAAATATGTATGGTAGCAATACGTTATTTTCTCTGATTGTCAGTCCCTTTGTTGGCGCATCACGCGAAAACAATTGATTATTTTACGGTAAGGAGGACCCATTTAATCCTTGCTTTAGAATCTTCGCAAGTTTGAAGAATATACTTTTTTTATATATGCATTGCTATAAATACAGAAAACTACTAAAACTAAGGTACAGGTACAAGTAGGTATTTGGGTTCAACACGCAAATATCTAAAAGAAGCGTTTTTTTTTTGTAGTCAGAACCAGTGACTGACCCTCGGCTTCTATAATATAGTAATCTGTGTCAGGCCTCTAATGTCAGCTAGTATTCGTCAAAACAAAATTGCCATTAATTAAATTGTGTATAATTCTATTAAAAAGAAGTAAAAAAATAAATAAGAAGTCATATTTTAAGAATCATGTTCAAAACACTTCCATTAAGATTATATTCTGTTCGCGAAACATATAAATCATTGCCTGCCTTGACCGGTCCTCAGATATAAATTAAAAAGAGCGCGTAATGATCTGACCATACGGAGTGTTTATAAACGTCACTTTACTTGGCTGCAAACATGCTTTAAGTCAGTATTTTCTCGCCTAGCAATCGCACTGTACCGTTTCACAGTGGTGCGGCCGAGTGAATGGTCTGTGGTGGCTCAGGTGATTTTGATACGACTCTTTCTCCGATCATACGATTCTTGTGTGCCCTCTCTCTCGCTTATTGATGTCAACGATACTAGTTCTCTCTATACTGACATCATTTAGAATGATTCGACTTGGCCGAATCGGCATGCTTTTCAAGGTCATTGAGCTTAACTGGTTTTCAATCGAAATGGTGACGAAAATGTTTAATGTACTCAATATTAATATCTTAAAACTTGAGAAGGGCAAGCCAAGTGTGTAAGTAGATAATTGAATTCTGTATGTGCCCGCTACTATCTTATCGTAGCGATAAATTCTCGTGAGTTCGAAATACATTCGATAGAACATTAAAGATAGACACTCATTTACGAGTTACAAAGTTTGCAACAGTTACTCCCGCGATCGCGAGCGGACCGCTACTTCTGCTTTTCGTCATGCCCCTTATTATCGCAAGTTTATATTGTTCATCAATAAAAAACGGTTTAATATTAGTTTTATCCTCTGCTGTTTGATCCCGGACGAAAGATTTTCTTAAAAAAATATGTGTTTTTTCTTGTGATTGTGGCAGTGTATGAGTAGCAACAAAACCGAGTGATTCGTGAGTTTGTCGAACGCGAATGGAATATGTTTAGTTTTACTGCTTTGGTATTACTGATACGATACATATTCTTCACATTGTACGATGCATGTACTTCGAACACTTCATTGGATCTACTTTAGTCTACTTGCTTTGTATTTTACTCAATCTACTATTTATGTTTCCTTTATCTCTACACTAACAGTACCCGTGGTTACACCCGCATAAAAATTGATCTTATTAAATATTTTTTCTGGAATAAATGTATCCCTCGTGTTGATATATAATCTATCTTTGTACCAAATTTCATCTAATTTGGTCCGGTTTGAGCAACAAACATCGTTACAAACTTTTATGTTTATAATATTTGTTTATAAAATGTATTAAGCTGTAGCGTTAGATCCTTTGTTCACATTTCGTGTATTTTAGTTGGTATAACATGCCCAAATGTTAAATAGGTCTTAGCCTTTACGAGAACAATAACTTTGGGAGAATAATAAACTTTGATAGTATGGCGCTATCTAATCTCGTGATGAATGAGGTTCTCTAGCCTCAATATCACTATACAATCAAACAGATCCGCATTATCTTTGCAAACAAATGCGCGGGATGTTTTGGAGGATTAGATCGTGTTGTAAAATCTTAGACTTCCGTTTGGATCAACATTTTCATATTTCCATCCGGATTTGTGTCTGTTTGCAAAACAAGTGAATATACTTTTTTTTTTCTTGCATTTTGCTCCCAATTTTGATCCCTTTGCTTAAATCCGAAATGTATGTTTCGTCAAATCTTGCATTCCATATTGTACATATCTCAATTTATTTGTTGCATGGTTATAAAACTTCCATACTTCAATTGGCGAAATCTTTGACGTCTACAATCTTAGAGGTTACCGACCTTGCAGCCTTGGTTGTTGAGAGATAAAAGTTATAACGCCTCAATCATTAAACATTAATATTCTAACGTAATTGGTTACGGACAATCAAATGAGCATTGTAACCTAACATTTTGAGTGAAGTTTACCTCTTGTTTTCCTTTAAGGCTTAGTCTTCATCATTATACATTTAAAAACCATTTCTTTGATCTGAGTCGTGTCTATCAAATATACCCTGCATAGCATACCTAACTAGGTATATGAGCTAGCTTTGTGGCTTATGTATTTATTGATAATCGTAGGTATTCCCAATGTTCGGCCAGTACAATCAGTGGTTGAGTATTTAAAAGTGGAATTCTAAACTCGAATAATGTGAATCGTGTGTGTGTGTGTAACAATTGAACGATGGTGGATAACGCTTCCTTTGAATACTCTGAAGAATCGAGTGGAGAGAGTAACAGCCCTGGGTACGTGACTTTTTCTCTTTTGTAATATCAAATATGCTAAGAGCTATCAAATGTGTTGAAGAGTGGTTTGCGTAGTCATATGTAACAATGAGTTTTTCTGAACTTAGTGCAGATATATATATCACACCAGAAGCTCTACGGTAGAGGAAAACATCGAGAGAAATCTGCATGTTCAATTATAATTTCAAAGACGTAAGAGTTTTGCTGAGAGAGACGGCGTTAAATCGACATCTCGGGAAGGCTGTTGTTACATGGCTTCTTAAGAAGAGTGAACTCTTCTGGAAGGGTTTGTGTATGGTAAACACACAAACATGCGAAACCGCGTATAGTTAGATAATATAATCGCGAAAGGATGTAAGGATTATTGTTACTCAATATTCTTTAATATTTTAAAACTTTTTTTTTAAATGGTATATTTTGGAACACATATTCAAATTGATATTGACGTTGGTTACTCCTAAAACTAGTTTGCCGCCGTCAGTGATGTTAATGCCCCGCTAATTAGGATTTTACATTAATTACAAATATCATTAGTGGAAACTACATTTGAATATGTAAGAGTTGTACTACTCTACTAGCGAATTTCATACAAAATATTCAATTCCGGTTTTTTTCCCAATATTGTGGATGTTTCTTTGTTTGGAACATGCTTCCTGTCTGTCTTCTCATACAAACATGCATAACGTTAGATGGGATGACTGAGACAAGATTGACAAAGTGAATGGCGAACGAACGATGCGAATGTGCCTGGAAGAAAAATCAGACGAAGATCACGTTCCTATATTCTTCCAAAATCGTTTGAACAAGGGTGGGAACGTCAAGAGTAACCGCTTGAAACCGGGCGAGCATGTAGAAACTAATATTTATTATTGTTATATTTATTAGCTCTATTTTAGGTGTATTTTTTAACATATAAATTTTATATATTATTATTTATCAAAGAAACATAAATAAAATAGTAAGACTACATGTATATGCGATAATGCCTGCAGTAAGTAGTAAGGTAAGCTGTGTCGCAGATATAACACACCTCTACTAATGAATGTGGATGTAGCAAAGACTCTATCTGGAGAGAACTGGCGCTCTAATCTCAGCATACCCCGTTTGGGACTAAGCGTTATTATATGGCCGTACTAGCGGTTTCCCTTTGTAGAATTTTATTCCATCGGTAGATCTTTTTCATTGGATAAAACATATCATATGTTAATCCAGCTAATAATATATCACTGTATCAAATTTCATCCAAATCTGTTCTGTGTAAATTTTTCTTTAAGGTCACCGTGAGCCTAATTGTATCCTATTAATATAATAAATAATAATATAATATATCTTTACACCTTCTCACGAGGTGTATAGGTAGTTACAGATGGCGAGTTCATCGCCGTAACTCAAACACGACTAAACATATGTCTTTGAATTTCTTCTCAAACAGTAAGCAGGAAAACATCGAGAAATGTTTTCCTTCACCGTAAAGCTCGTGGTGTGACTAATCACTGTGCTGAAGTTCAGAAAATCTCATTGGTACAGTCCGGATTCGAAGTGCAACCTTTGTGTTGCAGGCTACTACTACTCGAACCTCTCGGCACCCACAGCTACAAATTTAACTCAGAGATATCTGGTTTAACACATTGGATATTTTATTTCACAAATCTACTAATGAAATCAGATTCTACGTCTATACCGCGGGGCAGAACTAGTAATATTATGGCTTCAATTCATACAGATCCGTCCAGAGAATTGTGAGATTCGCTCGGTCTTACAGACCGGCGCTCACCAGGGAATTCCGTTGACACTTCGATGATTCTTAAATTTGTCGGAAAGTACGCATGACGAACCAGTATTGAGAAACTTGAAAATGGTTGTAGGTACGGCTGGCAATTTCGCGAATATGGAAATATTCTTGACAATTGACTGAAGGCTAATTCTACCGTTTGTCATGAACGTTTCTAAACATGTACTAATTAAACTAACTAATTGTTACTAATATTACCTACAATCTAAACGAATTTAGTGAGAAGTACCCGAATTTACTTGATATTTGAAATAAAGTTGAGATTTATACTTAATTAATAAATAAAATTATAATTACCTAAATAAGCAAAGCGTGTACTATGGGAACTAGGCAACTTAGCTATACATGTTTAAATACACAGGACTATTAATACTGAATTATAATGAGGTACGGATATTCGTATTCATAACACAATTATCTGGCCTAAGCAGGATTCGAAACTGCGACCTGCCGGACTAGACCAGACGGCAGCCATAGATTTCATAACTTGTAATCTGTGATGTTTGTAGTTTTCAACCTTTAATTTTAAATTTTAGAATACTTACTTTACCTTAAATTTAGAATTAACAAGAACATTGAAAATCAATTAAACAATAATTGATTCAACTCGCGACTATTCAGTACAGATGTATCTGTCTCTGAACAATGATAGTGCGAACCTTGAGTTTCTTAGAAAGCGTTATTAATACCCTAACCGCCAAGTCCTGTCCCAAATGTGAACGTTCTATTAACTATGTCATATTAAAATTCAATAACTACTGTAGATACGGAACGTGCGTCAGAGCATGTTTTATGTATTGAGTTCGAATCTCTTATCGCTTTATCCCATACGTAATAAGGGTTCTTTTAGCTTGCGTTTCAGTTGTTTTCGCGATTGAATAATAATTTCGTAGGGATGTATGGATGCATGCGACCTGGGACAAATACGGTTTCTCATCAGTCGTCGAGTTGAGGTTTCCCAGTCAGGTGTACCTTTCGGGTCTGTTAAGGAACATGGGCATATATTTCGTGACAAAGTAAGTACTAATATTCGTCTAAGACAATAATGTTCGACCTTATTTCAACCAAGATAGAGTTTAACAGCAATGACAAATTGTAGAAAATATTTCAAAAATACCAATGTTAAAACTGCTTATGTTATATCCTTGACTCTTAACGTGATATAACACTTAACGTGATAGCCCTATAAAGAATTTAACCTTTTTATTATGTATTAAAAAGTGAAACAATCTACGTAATTCAACCGCATTGTGGACTGGATATATAGAGATAAAGTTATGGTTATCACTGATAACTAGCAAATACCTCTTCTCCGTTATGTTATAGGGTGTTCGCCAGATTAACATAACAAAAAACCAATTCTTTACCGTTACATATAAACGACTATTTTTATCCTCGCTGTTCAAAGATTCGTTACGAGGAAAACGATGCGATAATACATATGTCAGACAGATTATAATGTGGGTAGCTAATAGTAGGTATAGGGTAGTAGCTAAATAAGTACATTATTATTGCATAGATACGTACAAACATATCTACATATCATCACGTCCAGGCCTTCCCCCGGGGGATGATCGGCGGAGAGTGCCAGTTCTCTCGTGACTGACAGGCCCTTTAAGAATTATCTACATTCAACAGTCTGTTCGTATCTGCTCGGAGTAGGTACTGTGAACAAGAACAATATATACAGGGTGTCTTGCTGGTGACAGTCGTAGAAATATTTGAAAGGCACAATAAAAAAAAACAAATATAGAAATAAAATATCAAGTTACACGTAGAATATAACTACATAGAATATAACATATATATCGATATATTCACAACAGCAGCAGGACCTATACTCCTAGATACACTGTATACATTATGTTCATTCGGCTATTCATGCGTTTAATTCGTCTAACATTAAAATCTAGAGGATTCAGGGTTTTCCTTAAATTGGATTATCTGTTTTACTTATCTAATATGAGGTAGGGAATTTCAGACGCTGATCTTTCAATTGTTTGCAAGGTCGCTCGTGTGCTGTTTGATTGTTTGATTATTACAAACAGTTGCAAATCGATGCGTGTGTGATGATAACACCAACCTCTTTCCATAATATTGTTTAGTTACGATCAGTCGTTATATCCGCTAGTCACGCTGACAACACTTCATTGTTGCCTTTAAGTTCATAAACAATATGTTACTTATATCCTCGAACCCTCCCACAAGGGTCCCCGAAGAGTTAGGCAGAATACCTTCTTTATGCCTGAGATTTATTTGGATACCAACGTTCGTGACACATGGCGAGTGTCGACTTTTCTCAAGCACGACTATTCGTATGTATCTGAATTTCTTGTGAAACCTATGCCGGTTTCCACTCGACATTTTCCTCTACCATCAGATCCAATAGTTATCGTATAATTAAAGCTAAGCCACGAAAGTTGTTTTCTTATTAAGTATTATGATACCGATGTGAAAATAGACGTCCATTCCCGGATTTAACAAATGGAGAATTTGTTGAATCCGGGAATACGAAAATTTATAAATTTTGGGTCAATAATTATTTCGGGCTAATTTATTTTCTTATATTATTTTTATAATAATTCTGAGCTATTTTAATTTTAAAGGGCATATTTCTCCTCTAAGTAGTGTATATGTACATAGATCACATCTCTATGTTGGTTGCTTACCGCCATGCGACGATCACGTGACTCTCGTAGCCTAATTTACAAGTAAAACCGTTAATCTAGGTTAACAGTCCAATCCGTTTAACCAACGATATCGCTGGACAAAGGTTGATGGCAGCGAGTGAAGTTTTATTCCCTCGGTACTTAATTACTGAGTTAATTTAATGAAACATAAGGCTTACTATATTGATTACTCGCTATAAAAAATAAATTATGCGGCTAACCAGCGGGCAGAAACTAGTTTCCAATAATTAATAAAGCTCATTAGCTTACCTATTAAGACTTAGGTCAACTGAAAGTGCGATCAGATTTTAAGAAACTACTTGGTATGTTTATTTTGATCAGTAGAAAGCTCACATTTTTTATTTAATAGTCTTCTAGTAATAAACTTTCTCGTTGCGTTATTCGCAAATAATATCTCTAGCAAATTACTTAAATAATTAACAATGAAGCGGAATAGTCGTTTGTTCTTTTGTTTGAGCACGCTAGTCTCGGGAACTACCAGTTTATTTTCTTATGACAATTTGATACCCCAATCCGTAAGAATGGTTAAGTTACAAGGCTACTATATGTCACGCCCGGCTCTTAAGGTATTTGTGGCCTTGGGGTTTTATATTTAATGCTTAAAATTTAATTTCATATGTAATATCCTCACGCCTTCCCACAAGGGTCCCCGAAGGGGTAGGCAGAGGTGTATAGGTAATACCCACACACCCACTTTCCGCCAGAGGTATATTAGGTGCCAACGTGACAGATGGCGAGTCCATCGCCGTTACTCAAGCACGACTATACATACATACATCTTTGAATTTCTTCTCAGACGTATGCAGGTTTCCTCTCGATGTTTTCCTTCACCGTTAAAGCTCGTGGTGTGACTAATCACTGTACTTAAGTTCAGAAAAACTCATTGGTACAGTCGGGATTCGAACTTGCGACCTTTGCGTCGCAGGCAACTGCTCGAACCACTCGGCCACCACGGCTCTTTTTCATATGTAATGCTTAAAATGTTTGTAAATAAGTTGAACAACTAGATACACTCTTAAAATACCTGCCTACTTACAAATAACCTGTTGCCTGCAAAGAAACGCTTCGTGAAATTTACAGTGCGCCCAAGAAGACCTCGATAGGGAGTCGGTCGTCTACCGCGAACTCTCCTGACCTTTCCTTAATTGGACTGCAAAAAGTGTTACGCGTTATGTACTACTTCTAGAAATATTGGCAGTAACTACTTGAATCGTTTGAATTTTTATCAAAGCCAAGGAATTATGTATGTCGTGAGAATATGTAGTTACAAATTACGATCGTTTTTGACGTCGTTGTTGACAATGATAATGTAAATCGTACACATGTTACAAGTATATCTTTAAATATTTTAGTACCGAACAATATTGTGAGTATGTATATTGTTATGCAGTATTAACTGTCTCAATTATGATCCGGATATGTACAGAAGCCATCCTACACCGGTCCCCGAAGAAGTTGAGATGTAACAACACCTTTCGCTGGAGATATGCATTTTGGTGACATGACCATTTGCAATTCCGATAAAAAGTCATGCCTACAAATGTTGAACATTTTATTTAACCCTTATCAGACAGATATATGCTTGCCGCAAAAGGTGTTTGACTTACATTGGTACAGTAAGTGGTCTATGGTTGCCAATGTCTCTACGTCTATGGTACCCAGTCATCTGGTACCCTATGATTTCAGCATAGTCGCTAGCGAGTTAACGCTACGTAAGGTAGTAAAGAGGAAGCATACAGCGCACCAAGCGGTACTAAGTGGAATTAAATCGATCAATCTTCTATATCTTTCATCAATCATTCTTCTATCAAAGCAAGCGTCTATTAAAGCTGTAAAAATGTAGGTAAACCTAGCGATATATAACTAGCAAAAATGGAGGGCGGATGTTAAGTGCCATAAACATTTAAATGTATGTTACGGCTCGTTGTGCTAATTATAGCGTATTTTAGAATCCGGTAAGTTTATGAAATACTTGGTAAACTTACGTGTTATTAAAATAATTAATTATATCTGGGTTAATACTTACTGCAAAATGGCAACCGCTTGCTAAATAGGTATTGGTGCTAAACGTTAATCTTAACCGTTTAAATAAACACCATACGCTGCCCTGGATTCCTAATATTGGGGAACTGGAATAATTGCGGCTACAATATATTAAAATTAATAGCCGTGGTGGCCGAGTGGTTTGAGCAGTTGCCTGCGACGCAAAGGTCGCAAGTTCGAATCCCGACTGTACCAATGAGTTTTTCTGAACTTAAGTACAGTGATTAGTCACACCACGAGCTTTACGGTGAAGGAAAACATCGAGAGGAAACCTGCATAGTCTGTATAGTATAAACTGTATAGTCGTGCTCGAGTAACGGCGATGGACTCGCCATCTGTCACGTTGGCACCTAATATACCTCTGGCGGAAAGTGGGTGTGTGGCTATCACCTACACACCTCTGCCTACCCCTTCGGGGACCCTTGTGGGAAGGCGTGAGGATATATTATTATATTATATATATTATATTTATTATTATATTCAAATTATTAATACATTGCTGAATACTTATTCTGAGTACACGGTAAGGGCAGCCAGGCATGAAGAGTAAAAAAAATTATTCCAATTTAATAATTACGTACATATATTGCGTGTCACTCGCACCGACCCGTGACTATGTCTTTTTTAGTAATAATTTTATAAATTTCATCTTTTCTACGTACTCTTAAGTCATGCAACCCTTAAAAATCACATGATTCTAAATGTCGTTTTGCTCGAGCTTTGGTATTTGAAAATAGAAGAAAGATATTTTTTGCTTGTGAGGTAATTAATAACGGCTATCGGATCGAGCGTAGACAAATTCAGATATATGCCGCAGGTGTCTCTGAATATTGAGGTGTTGTAATCAGTGCGTTTGCATTTTTAAGGTGTCCGACGTCAAATTTTCATAGCAGTTATTGTTAATGTGTGTATGGCATTAAAAATAAAACTCATGTGTTTTCTATGTTGTTACAGACAAGCCACAAAGCCGCTGTCCGGGTCGGCGCCGTCGGTGCGTGTAGCTGCTCTGGGCCCAGCCGAGGCTACGGATGGCAAACAGCCGAGCAAAGCGCGCCAGAAAAAGTTCCAGAGGCACTTCCCGCAGGTCGGGCCCGAGGAGAGGGTGCTTAATTGTAAGTATAACCAACTCTTAGTAACCTAACTTTGCTGAAACGAACAATGGCGCGACTAAACTACTTTCAAAGTGGTATCAACGTGCGAAGGCACTTGAGGTTAGGGCTCTCTCTGCTAACGCCGTGAGGGCCCGAGGGAAGGTAGTACGCCAGTTATAGACATCTCACAAGAGTAAAAAAATTATGGCTTCTACACGCCTTCCTTTAAACATTCCCGAAAGGCTAAGCAGAAGTGTGACAAGATTTCGACGACACGATTTTATAAACGTCTGAACCTCTTTTCAAAAAAATGCAAGCTTGCGCACGATCTCTGTAAACCTCACTGAGAGAAATATCGTCCTAAGTTGAGAAAACTTATAGATAGGACCACCGCGGTTAGAACGTTTTCTCTATAGTTTTCATGTATATGCATACTTGTATGGTTACTGATATAGGGAGAGAAACATCAAAAGAATTCTTTGAGGTAAAAATGTTTGATAGACTTGTATAGACAGATGTAAATGACGTTTGATATGCCTTTAATCATCGCAATGTCTTGTGGCTATGAGATGAGATTATCCGGTTAAAAACGTATTCAACGCAGGTTAAAATACGTCCATCAGATGGAGATCAATTAGAGCTTATTTATCGTTTTTCACCAGAGATATATTTAAGTACCAACATGACAGATAGCGAGTCTTTTGCATTTTCTTCTAAGTAAATAACGTTACATATATCGTTGAATTCCTTAATCGTAAAGTTCGTGGTGAGATAAGTCACGTAAATTCCAATACCACCAGGCTTCGGACTTTGAGTTACAGGCGATCACTATTATTGCCACTCGGCTGACACGCTTTTCAATTACGCCAAAAAAAAACACATTTCAATGTATCATCGTGTACACAAACCTTTCCTTTTCTCCTTCTAAGTTCTTTGAACATGAAACCAGATCTATAAGGAAATACCGCAGTAACGTCTAAGTATTTTAATGCGAAACTTGTTTGTAATAGTAGATCCCACTTTCACTTACACAGCTTAAATGTTCAGATTGGCGGGTATCAGGAATAAAGCCGAAGCGCGTGGCCTAGGCGAAGCAGGTTCTCAAGAATGTTGGTTTGCCCTATTTCACCCACGCACGAGTTCGTGCTACAAAATCTAGAAATGTAGGCGTATTTTAATTGGCTGTTGATGAACACGTGCCTTAAATTAAAGAATTAAATACAAGCCCGTATAGGCAAAATCCCTTTTTGTTCACGCTCACGCTATCTATTGTAGGGCAATGACTTAAGGTGCGGGAAAAGTTATGTGACGGGTGAGGTTGGATCATGTTATTGAAGAAATTTTAATAACATCCCTTAAAAAACCCGTACTACTTAATAAGTGTTAGCGAATGTTTGAAGTTGTCTCCAACTCTTTATATATATAGTCAGCTGTAAAGTGGATCAAGCCCTTTGTCTGAGTATCAATGAGTTTTCTGCTGAATATTGTTAAATCGTGCATCCTTTACGGCCAGTGAGAAATCTTGCATGTGTCTGTGAAGAAAATGACAGACGTCTATAAAGCCGGGCTAGTCAAATGCGGCATCTGTCACGTTGCCAGCTAATTATTTATTATTTCTTTATTCTTTCAATAGATCTCTGTTTACTTAAATGTTCTCGTGTAATCGCGTGTATATTTTCAAACATATTACAAATACGAAATTAATTCTGTCTGTCTATTTCGTATTCAAACCTCAACAGCCAAACTAGTTTCGATGGCGGAGGCTACTTTTTGTTTCGAAACTTATCATGGATATAATTTCTAAGTGATTTTACGCAGACGAGCTAGCGAGTAATATTGATAGGTATATTAAGATAAAACTTTAGAACGCGAACCAGAGACGGTAAAGTTGTTCGAGGATCTTCTTTTTCTCTCGATCGATATCTGTTCTTGTAGAATAAGTTATCTGTGAAACTATTTATTATGTCGTAATATGTAGGTCAAGGTTGATTGATTGATTTGTCAATCGAATGGGGATGATTAATTTGATATTCTGATCGTTGATTATTGTTTTGTCCCCAGATTACTCCTGTGCACTGGTCGGCGACCTGCTCTTACAAGGTCACCTGTACATCACGAAGAACTACTTCGCTTTCTATTCTAATGTGTTCGGTTATGTGACGAAGGTGAGCTAGATTCATGAACAAGTTATCTACGCGTAGTTGCCGCATTCACAATTATAGCGCTATTTACGTTCCGCATGCGAGGTCTTGCTTACTAGAGTTTTAGAACGAAACTTTTTTGTAATTTGAATATTTTAGTAATACATCTACAGTGGTTTTTACAACGTACTCGCTATCTTACAATGTCAAAGTATATGAAGAATTTAGTACCTTCTCACCACCGCTCGGGGGGTATATATACATATATATTTCTATGCGTTTTGACATTAGTCAAAAGTGATATAAAGTGATACAAAAAAAATATGTTTTAGGCATATTAATATTTAAAGCTCTCTTAACTAGAGTAAATACTACATTTTTTAGTGATTTGTTATTAAAAAATTGTCAAGAATGTGCAATCAGTAATATTCTTTGCAACAGCTTTTCTAGAGAAGTTTTTGTCTAAAATTCGATTTTCATATTTTTTAACCTTACATCTTTTGTTTTTTTTTTTCTATCAATATGTACCTGTAACTTTCCCCGATTTAAATATGCTCGACTTTGTATGAGGTGTGCATAAATATGTATATAGGTATGCTATATCTACATTTATAAAGTTAGATATTAACATTTTCATAATACTTTACATTAATTTATTTTTTTATTAATTCTCTTTGCAGCTTTTAATACCAACGATAACAGTCCACCGCATAACGAAGGAGAAGGTGGCCCGAATAATTCCGAACGCAGTGGGCGTGTGCACGAGAGACGAACGGCATGTGTTCGGCTCGCTGCTGTCACGTGACTCCACTTACAAGCTCATGACGCACGTTTGGAAGGCAGCCAGGGCGCCGGAGTTAGATGTGCCACAACCCCAGGTACAACCCTATATAATTTACTACTGCATTGGTGCTTTATAACTTCCCTGCGTATGTATGTTCTTCCCACAAGGGTCCCCGAAGGGGTAGGCAGAGGTGTGTAGGTAGTACCCAAACACTTACTTTCCGCCAGAGATATATTTTAGATGCCAACGTGACAGATGGACAGTACATCGCCGTTATTCAAGCACGACGCCTTTGAATTACTTTTCAGACGTATGCAGGTTTCCTTTCGATGTTTTCCTCACCGTAAAGCTCTAGGTGTGACTATTGACTGTACTTAAGTTCAGAAAACTCATTTGTACAGTCTTGCGATCTATGTGTCGCAGGCAACTACTCGAACTACTGAATATATAGAACTGTATGTATGTGCTACGGTTCTTTAACTGTAATTTGCCGTTACTTTTGTCTTCGACTATCTCTATTCCAAATCTGTAGTTTTCAATATTAGATAAGAAATATAATTCCCGAGAGACAGAAAATTTTCCGGCAAATATGACTTCCCGTGGAATTTTTTCTATATACATTTAACGGCGTCTACCCGTGGGCAGCCAGAGTGATATAAAATGCGATATGATATATTTTTTTATATTAAACTTCAGGATCTGCGAACGTCTGAGGTGGAGCTGGACGCGTCGGAGTACTCGCCCGAGGATGACAGCAGTTCGGCGGGCGGCGACCACGTGGACTCGGGCAAGGCCCCCATCGCAAGGGACTCCGAGAATATCATTGCCGCTGGTGAGATTGGAATCTATTTAAAAAAGAAACCTAATATTGTGTGGTTTTAAACAAATCACTGGATATTTCTTACTGATATACTGATATTTCTACTGAGGGCCTTGTAATATTACAAGGCCCTCAGTACTCAGTTTATACACAATTTGTATTGCTATTAATGACACCGTGCATTTTAATACAAAAAAAATATACGATTGAAGGACTGGTATCCATGTCATCAATTTGCAGAAATTAATTTAGTGTGCGCTAATAATAGGATATGATTATAAGAGGCGCTGGATCAGACAGCAGTTTTCGGATTACTGGGAGTCCTTTTAATTGCCATTGTTCATGTCTCATTAGCAATGAGGTTTTATTAAGTGTGTGAGAACCTGTAGCGAATTCTATCAAAGATGGTTTTAGTTATCATAAAACAAAGAAACTGATATGAATAATAGATGAATAGACACACATTTTACGATGATGATGAGAAAAAGTAGTCGGTGCGCCAGGAAGGGGGGGGGGGCGGCAAATGCTTGGGGCCCGTAGCATTTGTAGTACTACGTAGCTAACCCGCCCACGTGTCCTGCAGCGAGTGCGGCGGTGATCCAGCCGGCGCTACTGACGGGCAGTGGCGGCATACCCCGCGCCGGCCCGCGCTGGCTGCCTCTGCTCCTGGGCCTGCTCACACTCTCCGCCTGCCTGCTCTCCTGCCAGCTATACCTGCCCACGTACCACCAGGTAACCCGCACACGTATACACTAATATATTATAGTAGCGGCCCGTCCCGGCTTCGCACGGATGGACATTTATTTTTTAAACATTTTTGCTTAAATTTATTTTTCTTGCAATTAATATAGCCTATATTAATCAGTGATTATGTAGCATTCAAATGGTGAAAGTATTCTTAGTTCAGGTTCAGTACTTTTTGAGCCAATTTGTTACAAACATACTTACATACAAATCTTTCCTCTGTATAATATTAGTATAGACTACCTGTGCACCTACGGTTTCGCATGTAAATAGTGGAACGTCAAGGGTACTTGAAACCGGCGAGCATGTATGAAGAGACTGATGAATGTAGACGAAGCGAAAGAGGTATGTAAGTCTAGAGAACTGGCGCTCTATTCCGTATGCCTACCCCGTTAGGGACTCGGCGTGATGATTTGATGTAGATGTATGTACCTATGTGTAAGTGTACCAGCTAATAATGTCTTGTTCTTGTTCTGGCATGATGCGAGTCCCTTACAGGGTAGGTAGCAGAGGGGAGTAGGATCGCCTTTTCTCTAGTCAAGAGTCAAGACCTCTTTCGCTGCCATTCACTTTCATCAGTCTCTTATACAAGTTTTTTTTAAAAAAGGACTAATTAATAATTCATTGATTCATAGAATTTATGTCAGTACGATTACAATGTTCTCTGAAGTTACTTACTTTTAGTAGTTTACCAAAAGAGCGCGATGTTAGCTTGTTTAGAAGTTTAGAAGCAGTACAGCTGTACTGCTTCTAAAACAAGCTAACATCGCGCTCTTCCTCCTCCTCGGACCGCTAGGTGGAGCTCCAACTAGCGGTCCAGAATGTAAACTAAGTGAGTGTATGTTCGCAGGAGGAGCTGTCGGGCCTGTCGGGCTCGGAGCTGTACGCGGCGCTGGCGCGATGGCGCGGCCGACTGCACGGACGCGCAGCCTCCGAGCTGCACGCCTTCCTCTCCACTAACTTACTGCTGCTCACCAAGGCAAGTTTTATTCAATAATGTTTGTGATTTGGAACCGTGTTTGAGTGGAAGTTCTGGGATCTTTAGCTACTGGCTTCTATAACTTCATTAATGATGAGACCTCCCAAGCCCTTTTTAGGTGCTAAGAGAAAATAGAGCCTCTTAAATACGTTGAAACCAAAATGTAGAGGAGGCGGTGGTTGCCATTACAATGAATATAAATGCTGAGAAAAATATATTTACAGACAAACTTGAATTTGTTCTGACTCGTATGCCATTGTTGTCTATATTTAAGTTGAGGAAATCTCATGGATTTCCTTGCAAACTTTGAATCTATTTATTATAACTACTCGGGGCTACTAAGCTCTAGTATACTTTCCACCCAATATATTTTAGGTGCCAACGTGACAGATGGCGAGTCCATCGCCGTTACTAAAGCACAGGCCTTTGAATTGCTTCTCAAACGTATGCAGGTTTCCTCTCGATGTTTCCTTCACCGTAAAGCTCATGTTGTAACTAATCACTCGGCCGCCACGGCTTTTTAAGTTGTATTAAACATAAATTAATTAAAATAAATTAAATAAAAAATATTGTATTTCAGGTGCGGCAATCCTTAGAAGCTCTGTCCGGTGTGATATTAACCGACATGGCCCAGAGCGATGCCACGCAAGTGAACGCGGACGTTCCCAACGAGACCGCGTTCAGTTAGCGCCATTCCGTAGTGAAGTGAACTTGTAGTTTGAACAGTACGTGGGTTCCAATCACTATCAAATTATTGCATTTTGTGTGAAATCCTCTTCTATTTGATTTTCGACTGAATGTGTGAAATGGACGTGAAAACTAGGGCTATTTTTGAAACTGTATTTGATATACGTTATGGCTGGGGCTGCACTATCAGCAATTATTTTGCTAAAAATTCGTTCGTGTGAGCTCGGCTGATCCATTAAAATTTTGCTTGACCCTTTTCGGTTGAGTCAGTTCTGTAAAGGTTGCATGTCTTGATGCAAAGCTTCTTGTATATTTCGTTCCGACGCGTATGAAAATAATCATAGATCTTTCCCAAAGATATTTCAGTAATTGTAGCGTAAAATGATGTATCGTAATGAATGTGATTGTTGTAATTTTAAGACCAGTAGTACCGATTGTCTGAAAGGCATCTACGTCATATTAAATTGTGTGAAACACATACGTTTAGGATAAATGTCTTGGTTTCTAAGTCGATATTCGTATGTAATCATGACGTTCTGATCCATTTCGGACCTTCATCGCAATCGTCGCATCGTGAAATTGAACCGTATTTATACGGTTCAATTTCACGCTTGTCTATTTTCACCTTACCGAAGCCTAGCGTCTATCTACACTATCATGATTTTGCTATAAATTTCGTTTTCAACCTTAAGTTGATAGGATTAAGACCGAAAATAGCATGTATATACAATAGCGATACGACCCCAGTTCATTCTGTGAAAAGCATTCACTGCTTATTTCAATAGACCGTTCACTTTTTTTTTAATTTCTGTAACTATATAACTGTGAGTGGTGTCAATAAGGCAGTGGTGCTAGTATGTTAGGTGATAACATATACCTACATTCCTGAGACGAGACAGTCGTAAACACAATTGCTGAAATAAACCATATTGCTATTGGTTTTAAGTCGCAATTTATACAGTTTTTTGTTCGAGCCTTGTTATTTAAACAATATGTATCGCCAAAATTCCATTGTGAACGTGAAAGTTTGTGAGTATGTTTGTATGAATGTTTTTTATTCTGTTCCAAAATCCTTAAGGCATTTGGATGCATCTTGTCACTTTTCTCCGAAGCTAGTTAAGTTATAGTCGAAATTTTGCTATTGCCTGAAGAAGATAAGAAAATAAATTTCCTGCTTAGCTATATTTAAATAATTGCTTAGGTGCCGGTGAAAATAATGTGTTTTTTAAAGTACCTATGTCTTCAGATGAGTACATCTTAATATATACGCCCTTGATGCAAATACTTTGCCAAATTAACGCGTATATTTCTTGCCAATACTTGATGATATGTTACGAGCGAATACGATTATATCAAGTATTCTATTACATTGGTGGTAAGGTTCATATTCTTATTTTAAAACGATATTTTAAATGCAGTTTTTAAAAAAGCTATATTTTGGCGTAAGGAAATGTATGTAACGACGTACTTGTAAATGTTTATGCAATATTAATTTATTTATTCTAGTCTTCGGTAAAGCTCAAGGAGTTTCGTTTAACAAATTCGGGTGGGTTTTAGCATGTACTTATTATTACTTTTATTATAATATTATTCTTTGTTGCTACTTGTCAAACAAAAAGATTTGATGGGCATTAAATGCTGTTGTAATTATCAAACTACAAATATTGGCTCGACAGATGGAGCTAGCATCGTCTGGCTAATTCAGTGTCCCTGTCATTCTTATATTATTGGGTACATACTTTGAAGGAATAGTTTTAGGATTTGGTAATGAATCGATCAAAATTCATAAAGATACTTATATTAATATTGTAGCTAGGGTTGGGAGATGATTTTAGGTAAAGCTAGTGATTTTAATGTAATCATACACATTGTAAGGATGCGATTAATTGTAAATGTATGTCAAATGTCATGCGTTAAGGCCTAATTTAGTTGTGTCCGGTTACCATCTGTGCCAAAGTTTGTTGCACTACATTTTTTACGAAGACCAATAAGTTAGGCCACACATTTCGTTATGTAATGTTATAAAACTAAGGTTGTTTCGTTCGTACGCGGTGTTCTATCATTATGATTTTTTCCGCTGTATCGTCGCGAATATGCCAACATTTGAACCAATATATGCCAAGTGAATTCGCTACGAGACCGCGGAAATAAATATTGCCAAAGACAAACATTAGATTTTATTGAATAACAAAGTATATATAGTGCGGCAATGAGTTTGTACAATAGCTGGTAAGTAGGCTTATGTAAAGTCTAAGGACAGGATTATCTGTCTCTTGGGCACCTCAATATATATCCGGCGTGAAAGAGGGTGTTACTGTACCTTTGCCAGACCCCAAGGTACCGCCTTAAGGGGAAGGCGTAATAATAAAATAATAATCAATGAAGAGTTTTTATGTTCATATTAAAACTATTATTTTGAGTGCAATAAAAATAGACAGCCAGTGAGAATTGTATATTATGATGAAAAGTTTCTTATGGAATCTTTAAGAAAATTATTCGTTTAGGCAACTCGAACAGCAACGTGTATTTAAAAACTGTACAAATGTGTTTCAAGCCAGTTACAAACAAATGCAATAATAGAAATCGTGTCATCATACTCAATGATCAAGCTTGTATACATACATATAGATATTGAGCAGGTTCTGTCATAATTGTTTTCCTTTTGTATAATGTGATGTATTTATTGAACTTATATTATTTTGGTGCTATTATTTGTGAGTAAGCTAATTTATATAAATGTACTCCTTACGTTACTTCACCGCCGGATTGTACCGTTGTAAGTTACTCTGTAGCGACATCCCGTAGGAATTGTTGAACTGATCATTTTTATATAATTTGTTTTGTATATTTGTTTGGTGTTGCGACTCGTTTGTTGTTTACTGTAAATAATAGATAGATGAGTTAATTGATTATCGAGGTTTGCTTGTTTTATTCGCCTCCTTGCATGATACCCATATATCCACACGTCTTCCCAGAAGTGTCCACGAAGGGGTAGGCAGAGGTGTGTATACTTTTCGCCAGAGATAATATTTTAGTGACAACGTGACGTAGCGAGTCCATCGCCGTTACTCATGCAATGGAACATAACGTACTGCTATTATAACACAAAATAATTCGATACTTTTGAAACTAGTCTAAACTGGCCATAACGACATCAAAGGCTGATCGGTTATTCAGATCGACATCTTGGTTAAATGGTGTCTGTCACCTTCCTACATAAACAAACCTACCTAAACTCTAATGCGGCATCAATATACCTATATGGTAAACATACCACCAATAAGATTAGAGTACTTTGGTGATCAAGCTTCGCTCGGTCTCGGCGTTTTTATGGCTTCGTGCTTCCGAGTTTCGAATGAAACGCCATCTCGTGGAGTTTTGAGGTACCAGTATGACAATCCATAACCATCTAATAGTGTCAAAGTAAGTTCGTCAAAGGTTGACTAGGTGGCGTAAATCTCGGTTTTATAAAACAATATATATTTTATCGATGTTTTTATGGGAAACATCAACGTACACATATATTTTATATGTACATAAATGAGAAGAAAATGAATCCATCAGAATTGAATTAAAATCTATTGAGCGGGACCCGAGATCGTTCGAATTGCTCACATTAGGAAATCAGATAAATAAAGAAGCTTGCGCGAGGAAAGCCGGTGGTGTCCGCGTTGTTCGAGAGGGTCGAGCAAATTAGATGATTTCGTTGTGTTTGTGCGACGGTATGAATTTGGTGTACCGAAATTCAACTGATGTTAAAGAATTTTATTAAATTAATAATTGCATGCATTGTCACCATATCACAATATGTGTACCAATCATTAATTAAATTACCAAGAATTTAACATTAACGTAATAACAGGGTACATTGATATATAACCGTGAGTAAACATATAATTTAATATGGTTCAGTAAATCTAACAAATCACATATACATGTAAAAAGTCTAAATTAATATTATCACTCGTAGTTTAGTGTATCACTCAATTACGATTTGATCGCTTAAAAAACATACCATCACGTATCATCACGCCGTCTCTCGCGGAGTAGGCTGATAGAGTAGAGCGCCATCTCTCTCTAGACTTACAGATGGAAGTGGATAAATGTAATTCATCGGTATCTTCATACAAAGTAGCCGGATCATACTTAAATAAGTACATTTTATTAATTTATCATAATCAACTGAATTGCGTGTACTGGTTTTTTGAATGCGTGGAACATTATACAAAAGCGGAAAAATATAAAATTATCTTGCTGCCATGCCGCTGAGTTAGGGATTTTGTTAGAGAAACTTATACTTATAGAAAATACTAATATCGCGCGCCTGACCCCGATAAAGATAGATGCTTTTGTAGAATACGAGTATTTATATTCACGGAATAACAAACACAATCTCATATGTATATCTATGCTTAGATACATCAACATTTTGCATATAACTGTACGGTATTAATAGTATTAGGTAAATAAAAAAAATTGCACGCTTTAAACAGTGCTCCTGCGCGTAAAGTCTGCGCAATAAATCTCTCAACAGTAATTTCAGATAGCTGGGACCCTAAAGAAGACTAAATTTGGCTAGTCCGCTCCCTTGGGTAACACGATGACATATATCCTGACAACCTTCCTCAATGAACGAGCTATTTAATGCATTATGCGCTCTCCATCTTTATAACATTTGTATATGTCACGTGACCTATGTGATAGCAGCTCCATATCTCCATAAATTGTCGGATTGTGTTTGAGTTATGTGCTATTTATTTTTGGAGAGTGTCCTCTGTTTCTCTGCGTGCAGTACGAGGTGCTTGTCGGTGGAGAGTCCCTTGCGCGCGCGCACTGCGTCCATGTATCCCTTGGCTCGGTTCACACCGTCCCACTTCTCACCCCAATGGAGAAGTTCCTCCTCCGTGCGCGGCCGCCAGAACGGATCTATGTCCAGTACCTGGAAAATATATAATTCGACTTAATAAGTTCGAATCTGGAGTGCACCAATAATTTTTTTTAACAATACTTCTACTGAAATTTTCAAATACCTACAGTGATTGGACCGCGAGCTTTCCCTTGAAGGAATAAGGCATGCGTCCTATGTGTTAATCCCTCTAATAATTTAACTCTATTCCAAATTACACCTAATTCCGTTCAGTTGTTATTGCGTGAAAGGGGAAGAAACAGCCTCACATTATTAATACTGGTATGATATGTATTTTGAACTTTATTTAAGATCCAAATTTCTATATATAGCAAATAAGATAAACTGGATGAACTAACCGCGATAAATGCAAAAAATCTTTAACACAGTGTTTGTACGAGTTAACTATTAGTTGAAGCATATCCTTTAAGCATGAAAATGCTTTTATTAGGAGGCTCCACACCTTATCTCGTAGATAAATGAGATAAATGATAGATAAATAGCCGTGGTGGCCGAGTGGTTCGAGCAGTTGCCTGCGACACAAAGATCGCAAGTTCGAATCCCGACTGTACCAATGAGTTTTTCTGAACTTAAGTACAGTGATTAGTCACACCACGAGCTTTACGGTAAAGGAAAACATCGAGATGAAACCTGCATACGTCTGAGAAGAAATTCAAAGGCGTATGTATAGTCGTGCTTGAGTAACGGCGATGGACTCCCCATCTGTCACGTTGGCACCTAATATACCTCTGGCGGAAAGTGGGTGTGTGGGTATTACCCATACACCTCTGCCTACCCCTTCGGAGACCCTTGTGGGAAGGCGTGAGGATATATTATATTTATTATAAATGAGATGACATCTTCGAAATATAATAATTTTGGTCAGTTGCACACAAATTACCTCCCAGTGGCTAAAGAGCAGTTGCGGCGCGGCGAGGCCGGACGTGTGCGTGCGCAGCTCGAGCGCGAACTTGAAGCTCTCAGCAACGGGCATCATCGCCCGCACGCGGAACGACGAGGAGCCGCTCTGCAGGTCGCTGGCGATCACGCGCCCGCTGCGCTTGCCCAGAGCCGCATACATTTTACCTACAAATAATAACACAATCTATTAGTACATACCAATGAAGGAGAACATTGAGAGAAAACCTGCCTAGTTCGCAAAGAAATTCAAAGATATGTATCGTTGTATGTCACGTTGGTACGTAAAATCTCCGGCGACATGTGGGTGTGTAGTTACTACGGACCTCTGCTTACCCCTTCGGGGCTCCTTGTGAAAGTCGTGACGAAATATATTAGTGCATAAGTACCTATTACATTTATACCCAAATAAGTTCGTGTCGGATTAGTATGAAAACTACATTGTTGAAATCGCAGATGAATCGTACATTTGACTCCTTCATATTGTTGACGTAGAGATGGAAAATGAAAGTATGAAAATGGTGATCATTGGAGAGAATTCAGATAGGTATTCTTAGCAGCTAAGGCAGAAAATGCAGTTATAATATTTTTATACTGATATTGTAATTTATTTCTTGTAATCCGACACCTAATATTTCAGTGAAAAAGTATCCGCAACCCGTGGTCAGGAAACCGAAAAAACAACCACTCAAAAAAGTTCGCTTCGTGTTGTCACCGCTACGTTTGACAAAATATTCAGTGGTCAGTCGCGTAGAAAAATTCCTGGCTTCTTACAGATTGGTCGCGGCCATTTGAGATGAAAGGGGGCTTCCGGTCCCGGGCGTGCATCCGGTTCAATTGGTCTTATCACCGGCCACCGTCTACGCTCATATTTGTACAATAAATAAGGGAGCTTTTTGTACACACGCACTTATTTGAACTTTCATACACGCTAAGAATGTTAACAAAAAATATATTTTTTAACGGGAAATACTCCAATTATTAGAGACTAGGCTGGTCCGAGTTGCATACTACGAGTTTTGAGCAAACTGCACTCAAGTGAAGAGGATATCGATAAAGAAAATAATTTCTAGTATAGACGTCTTCAATGTTAATAACAATATCTTAGGTCAATGACGCACAAACTGAAAGAGTCCCAAAATAAACTGTATGTAAAAATAACAGTAGATAACTTAAATTAATCGATTCATTATTATGTCAACGTTAATCAGTGTTCCCTCCGGCCAGGTGGGATGACGATTTGCGAAGGACTGCTGGCAGATGCTGCATGCGGCAAGCTGAAGACAGGGCGCTATGGCGCTCATTAGGGGAGGCCTATGTCCAGCAGTGGACTAGAGTGGGCTGATGATGGTGATGATGATGATGAATCAGTGTTATGACAATAAATACGCAAGTTGTAACATTACTTAATACATATTATACGAAAAATATTTCATTTTCAAGAATTCCTCATTTTCAGACAATAATGTCGTCTTAAATGATTAATTCAATAAAATCAAACGAACTCCAGTGAATTATATTTGCCTTCAACAATGTAAAAGAATTGGGTAAGTAACCAAAGCTGGCCCCAGATTTGCTGACTCGCTGCCTCGTGTATAAATTGTGTTTCACAATATGAAAAGGTCGATTGCTAATCAGCGGTTTTCGCAGCGATGTTAGGTACATACGTTCGGTGAAGCCACGAGTGGCTTATGGATATCTAAGGAGAATACATCTTCAGGCTGATTCTCGAGTGAGTATGAAGGAGTGTGAATGGTCATCCGATAACTAACGAAGAGTCGTTTAGGATTTCTGAATCTATCCGACGTATTGTGTCAGCCGAACATTGGTCAGTATATTTTACAAAATATGAAGTTCGGAACTTATCGCAGCTATATGTAAAGCTCGAAGAAACCAAGTCATGCATTCGTATAATACTAAAATCAATGATTTTCTGGATACACCCAACCTTCATCTTTCAAATCCCCTTTGGACTAATGTCCTAGAACTGAGGCCATACATACCACGTCATACCGAGTCCCTCACAGTAGGCACAAAGAGTAGAGCGGCTCTTTATAGACTCCTTCACTTCATTCTCATTTTCGGATGATTTATAGTTTTACTTTAGGCATTTTTCGCATGTTTTAAGTACCTCCTTAGGGGAAGGCTTTAATGTAGTTCGTGGTCAAGCAAGCGCACGTATCGACATACGCCATCACTAGTCGATTTCAACAAACCCCTCTGGTAGGTATGTTGGAACTGGATCGTAATGGCAGCGTGACGTAAGCGAAGGCCGCGAGGCGCCCATTTCCTGTGGTTTCATTCAGCAAATAACGATTACTCTTTATGAATGGTAGACCGCCACCTCAATGGCACTATGAGAAAGTTATTTTCGTGGTGCTCCGTGCGTGTACGGTCGATGCCAGTTTTTATTGCATTATCTTTGCGTTAGATTGTAGGTACTGTTGCTACACAAAGGAAGGTACTCTTTTCGTCTTGGTGTTTTTACTTCAGATTTCGAACTCCAGCGGGTCATTCGACGACAGCATCGAGAACATTCATAGTCATAATATTCGTCAGGTTGTGACGAAATTATAGGAAACGTAGAAAGATAAAGGATGCAAAGTTATTATGAGTAAGTTAAGTAGTTGTCTAAGGCTTATGTATGCTTGAATAAATTTGACTTTTCAATACTACGCAATTCTGCCTGCTTTTTGGACTCTTTAATGATATATTGATCTGAATCCACAAACGTGTATTATAACCGATACCTGCAAATTTCGAACGACAAGCAAAAGTATATCGCCTCAGCTATTAGGTATCTACATTTGACATTCCTCTAGTCACCGCCAGATCGGAACCTGAACTCTATCTTGAATCAGCAATGCAGTTATGTTAAACCATTGAGCTATAATAACCGCAGTGCATGCACGGATATGACGACCGCTGCGTCCTATATCCGCTATCCGTTCCTAACGGAGATAGATCCCGGGATAACGCAAAGCTGAGCTGTGCGCTTATTTATATAAACATTTGCGAGAATTAAATAAGCACTTTGTATTTCTTTTATAATATTTTTTAGTGATCCGTACTAGTATTTATAGATATGTTTTAGATCGGTATTCGATCATAAAAATATTGTGCACCTAAACAGAAAGTGACGATATTTGTACGTACAACTATTATATATCCTCACGCCTTCCAACAAGGGTCCCCGAAGGGCTAGGCAGAGGTGTATAGGTACTAACTCACACACCCATTTTCCGCCAGAGGTATATTAGGTGCTAACGTGACAGATGGCGAGTCCATCGCCGTTACTCAAGCACGACTATACATACGCCTTTTGAATTTCTTCTCAGACGTATGCAGGTTTCCTCTCGATGTTTTCCTTCACCGTAAAGCTCGTGGTGTGACTAGTCACTGTACTTAAGTTCAGAAAAACTCATTGGTACAGTCGGGATTCGAACTTGCGACCGTTGCGTCGCAGGCAACTGCTCGAACCACTCGGCCACCACGACTCATTAATAAATAATAGTTTAATAAAAATATTTATATATATATATTATATATATTTGAGGAGGATATACGTGAGGATAACTTGATCATACTTATAAGTATATTTTAGGATCAAGTTATCCTCACGCTTTCCCACAAGGATCAAGTTTTTGTCGGAAAAAGTAAATGCATCTCTCGAATTCCGACTAAACCAACGACTTTAGTAGTAAACCCAAGTACAGTAATTAGTCACATCACCAGCTTTACGGTGAAATGGGAAGCAAAACGGAGATGGGTTGTCTACAAACTGGTTATACAATTGATTTTACGTATTTCCCTTATGTTTTTTTACAACTAAGGCATGTTGACTGCATGATGATAAGCAGTTAATGCAACCTAACAGACTGCTTGCAACACCACTGGCGTTATTCGCGCGTTGACGCTAACATAAAATGTATCTAATTCTCTTTTAAGTAATTGGCCTTCATTTCTATTTAATTATTTTGTTAAAGTGTCTAGCTGTAAGTTTTCCTCAGATAATAAAATAAAAAAAAATAAAAGACTACCGTACTTACAGCTACTTAGCGTACTTAGCGTATTACACAACACCTGGGTATAAGTTCACGTTGAATATAAATTTGTTGGCAACCGTCCTTAGTCGCGATGCGAGTACTCGGTATTATGTTCAACGCGGATGGAAGCGTTATGCCACGCGTGCACTTCTATATATTTTCCCACGACAAGCTTTTAGTATCGTCTACAAAACAATCACTGTGATTATGACTTTCGTAATTAGCGTGGGAATAAGTATGTTATGACAATTTGATTCAAATACTTAGTTCGCTGTCAAAGCTGTCATACGCTTCAAATAGTGTTCCTTGTCTTGTTCCTCGAATATAAACTGTTTGCTCGTATGTTGCAAATTGTATTTGCATCAGCCTTAAAAAAAGTCTCCCTTCATTCACATCTTTCTAGTCCAAAACTGCTATGTACGTTTTTTAGGTGATAGTTTTATCATTTATTTAGTCACTTTCTAATTAGGTTTGTACTTCTTCAGTGACCCTCGTAGGAAGGCGTGAATATAATTATGCTAATACTAGCTGTGCCCGCGACTTCGTCGGCGCGGCCGGCTTTTATTTTCAGTAAAAAAATTTTTTTTTTTAAAGTATCCTATACTACTTCTAATACCACCAAGAATATGTGTACAAAGTTTTATGATGATCGGTTATGTAGCTTTTACGTGAAAGCGTAACAAACAAACGTACATTCACATTTATAATATTAGTAAGGATATATAATATAATAATTTATATATAAATATATATTTGTAAAGTGAGAGTCAACGAAGGGGTATGCAGAGGTGTGCAATTTTATTCGCCTAGAAAATTATTAATTAATAAATTAAGTTAAGCGTGAGTAATAGCAAAAATTTCGGTCGCTGGATTAATAAATAAATTAAAATGTACATTCTTTGTTTTTTTACAATCAAATAGCAAGCCATTTTTTACATTTAGATTTTACTTTTAATGAGTGCATAGTGGTCACACAAAGCGCTTAACTGTTATTTATAAGAAAACCAAAGCCTACATTATAATGTCACGAGAAACCTGCGTCAAGTTAAACTTCCAAGTAAACTAGAAATAAAATGCCCGGTTGTAAATGTGAATTGCCGTCAATTGCATGTGAGAAAACCGTTTGACATATTTGAAAGAGCGGGACTCTGTCTAGCTGGGTACTGGTCGGGGGGCGGGAGCAGAGCAATAAATACAGGTCCGTTTCCTGTGGGCCAGGTGATAACACCTAGCCTCACACTTAACCGGCACAAGCTTAAAACGAATAGTCAACCGACAAGATTAATCAAACTTAAGATAAATATACTACATCGATGGTCTAGTGGTTAGAGCTCCTGCTTGTAAAATTAGACGTCGCAGGTTCGATTTTCAAGGCGCGAGATATTTTCGTGATGAACACTGGTATCTGACCTTAGCCCTGGATATCTTATGTATTTAAGTATATATTTATCTATTTAAGCATCGTTTTACTTATCTATATATGTATATAGTTCTCTTGTTTCTATAGTAAAAGCATTGCAAATTGCAGGCTGCAAAAGTACTGTAGGTAGCAGGTACTCATACACTGCACACACTTTTCACCGGAGATTATTAATTATAATATTTAATTAATATTATTATTAATAAATTGGCACCTAAAGTATATCTCTGGCGGAAAGTGGGTGTGTGGGCACCACCTATACACCTCTGCTACCCCTTCGGGTACATGGAAAATGGGAAGATTTTCTGTAAGTTTGTAAAGTTGTTTGTTATAAAAATACATGTTTATCATTTGAGAACGTTACAAACAGACAAACGAATGGAGGCACTTCAGTATTAATAATGATTTTAAGCATAATGAAATTCAAAATATAATAAAGGTGAGAAGAAAATATGTTATCGTCCCCATTCCTGTCGCCCGCGCTCTCACGCTGTGCGTGACACTCGATACTTGTGACAGCTTTATAATTCGCGGAGTGCCACTTGATGGGATGAGGCAACAAAAAGTAGCCTATATGACGTCGGTTCCCATCAAATCGGATGCAGTCGCCAGGCACGCGAGCGGAGATAAAAAGTCGATCGCCATTACTCGCCCGACATAACATTTTACTCGCTTCCTGCCGACAAACTTCCCGTCACGATAACGCATAACATAAGAACAAATTAAATCCGATCGGATGTCGAGGATATTCGTTAATAACACCAGGGGCCGTACCATGTCGTGTGATTGCAGTCATTATAAGAAAGTGAGAAAGAGACAGGTTTATAGACGACATATACATCTATCGCGTGAATAATGCTGAATTATAATTGCAATTGCACGTTGTGGTGCGGCTCCACATCTGCCCTTTCCGTTGAAAAGTGGTTTACGAATAAACGTTCGCTGTGTTAGTCATAGTGGAAAATCTTGATCGCCGCCAACATTATAACATTGCAATAGAGGAAATTTGAAATGGGATATCTAGTTGCGTGAATTGCTGATGTAAGTTGTCTTATTACTAGAGCAAATTGTGCATTTACCACCACCATTAAACAACGTCTCGCGGCCGATTGCGAGAATAAACAGACTGATAGCTTATATAGACATAAATACATAGAGATAGGCCTTTTTTTTAAAGAACCTATATGTGCTAATATTATAAATGCGAAAGTAACTCTGTCTGTCTGTTACCTTTTCACGCATAAACTACTTGAAACTACTACTAAGCTTGAAACTTATTTTTGAGTAATACATATAAATTAATATTACATTCTAAGTTTGTAAAAAAATTACACTTTATTTAGAAAAAAAATAATGCTGCTTATTATCACTTTTCCGCGCGGACGAAGTCGCGGGCACAGCTAGTACTAAATATTTTTTACTTCAGACCAACTTCAGACAAACTTTAAGTAGCCACACCTTACATATAAGAGTGTTGCCTAGGTGTACACAACACCTTCTCGCCGGCGACATGTTAAGGTGCCAAGGTGACAGATGGCGAGTTTGTCAGAATCTATGGTACCTACTAAATCATGCTAACGAATATTATCTGATACATTCAAAATATATTTTTAAATAAAGATAAAGGAATTATAAAAATACCATTATTCAAATGAAATTATGTATAGAGATAAATTATTAGGCAGATTAACATTTCGAAATTACACATTTCAAGTAGATATACCCGCCGTTAATTGAAATCGTTAAAGTCCACTCGTTCGTTAAACAGACCATAAACTGCCAAAATATTTTTTATCTGGTTCGAGTACACACATATAGGTTATAGCATGACCAAAAACAATCAAAATCTGAAATATCAACTTTTTTGCAAGTCTGCTTCGCATTTTACGTTAGTCAAACAACCTCCTGTTTGACCCAGCTACTAATACATAAAAATGCCAACGTAACAATTAATTCAACTGAAATCTAAAGTATTCAGCTTATTGCGGGATTTAGAGACTTCAGTTCCGTTTGCTGACGAGTTGGTGTTTTTATTTAGTTAGGGCGTTTTTCTCGAGCTAAGAAGTCTTCTCATCCGCCGGCCACATGCCGGAGGTCCTTCCTGTCTCACACCTGTCACCATCACCATTAACCCGACCTCGAATCGTACGTACGTAGGATTTGATCTTTTTCTGTAAAGGATCAGTAATTAGGTTAATTTGACCCAATTTGAACGGTTCATTACGTAGCTGGTGACTGGTAGGAGTGGGAAACTGGCAATTAGATCATTGAGGAGCTTTGAAGCTCAGTACCTACTGGTCAAAGTCAAATCGAAGCGAAGTACCACCGGTAAATAAAAGCATGTGTGTGTATTTAATCTGATTTTATAGACTGATCTATGTAGATGAAGCAAAAACATATGTAAGTCTAGAAAGAACGGCGCTAAGCCCTATGAGGGACTCGGCGTATTCTGTATTTTATTGCGTTACCTTTATCAAGAATTACAATTCAAAATAGAGCAAATATCATCATATATTATTATTATTAGTAGTAGTATTCTATTCATATTTTCACGCATGCAAAGATCGGATAGGCAGAGGTATAATGACACCCACATTTCGCCGTTCCGGTTCCATTCCCACAAAACCTTCTTCAGTGGCGTGACAAAACACTGCACTTGTGTACAGACAGGTGAGCTTTGCACGTACAAACTTAATTTTTCAGTTGCACTACATGTCGTGTCAGTATTATTCACCTACTAGCAACTTAGACATCAACGATGTTAATCAATCAATTAAGAAACGCGTTGAAGTGTAATTTTATTGACTAGCACCGTATGCGGAACACCGAATACGTATGAACAAGCAATTAACAACCAAACTGCGCTAAGGCCGTACCGAGTGACTCACGGTTGACATCGACAAAGCCTCAAAGTTTGTTTTCAATCGCACCGGCCATAAGCAACGCTATATATAGTAAACCAGAGCAGACTCGTAGGCGACCCGATACAATTCTGTCACAACTACAAGACCATCTGCTAGTTACCTAAAGGGTACTAGCAAGTCGCCCAGACTTCACACGGTATTCTTGATTTATAACCACACCAAGTCGTTATAACTCAGACGGATTTGATCAATTTGTTACATGTCTCTATTTTTCGGAAGCAAATAAAAGTATCAATAAATAATCATGTACATTTCTCAACAGTTCCAAGTAAAGGTGGAAAAACATTATAACTACTTATACATTCTTGCATATTAAATGCATTAAAGGCTTAATCACACCTACGCGACATTGCGCGACGCGGTATGCATATAAATGAGCTTAAGAGGAAATTATCGCATTGACGTGCGCCTGCCAACACGTAGGTGTGCACGTACCTTTATGGCAGGATTCGAAAAATCAATCCATCAGGCAGGCCGAATACAAATTGACTTGGAATATTTATACTTCATGTCAAACGTCTATTATAGTGTGTTGGTTTTGTTTACATCGTTATTGGAGGGAAGCATAACAGGAAATCGGAATATGTATGTAAAGATGTTCAACTAAAGAAAATATTTACAATACCTATACAACACAGTTCTGGTGCTATACAGTCCTCCGCTAAGTAACACGAGAATCTAACGATAAATTTATAAGTACCAAATTGATTTCGGAGAAAAGCATGGTCGCGATAAAGGGTCAGTATTATATGAATACTAGCTTATGCCCGCGGCTACGCCCGCGTGGAGTTCGAAAAAGTAGCTTATGAGTCTTTTTTTTTTCAATGTAAGGTATCCTATGTTACTTCTAATACCTCCAAAAGTATGTGTATAAAGCTTCATGATGATCGGTTAAGTAGTTTTGACGTGAAAGCGTAACAAACAAATTTACATTCACATTTATAATATAAGTAAAGATGGTACACTTATCCTTAATGGCGGTATTTTTTAAGTAGCCGCCAGTCAAATATACCAATACTTTATTTAACTCGACTTATAGTTCACAATGTGAACTTGACAGTGATGAAAAATATTATCAGTGAACCTAAAAACGTTTGATAATTGCGATCTGTGTGTATTGTAATACAATACATAATGAAATATGAAGAAATATGAAGAATAATAAATATAGGAAATATGATGTAATTATAGGGGGAGATTTTAATATTAATATTCTATTGAACAATGCAAAAACAAAAAAATTCTTAAACTTGATGTCTGAATATAAATTTTCACAACACTTAAAAGAGCCTACACACATAACACCTACCGCGTCTACCTGCATAGACCTAATATTTACAAATTTTAATAAACACTCCCTCAGTGTATCAGTTAGCGACTTAGGTTTTTCTGATCATCTGTGTACTATCCTACATGTGAAAATAACACAATCGGCTAAAACAAAGACACTTTATAGGGAAAAAAGATTATTTAATAACACAAACATAGAACAGTTTAAATTAGAGTTGCAAAATATTGACTGGAAAAATATACTTCATAAAGATAAAAATATTAATTCCAACTACGAAATATTTCATAATATACTAATACACATTTTAAACAAATGCATTCCAAAAAAGAAAATCAAAATAAATACAAATTCAAAAAAATATTGGCTGACAACGGGAATCAAATTATCTTGTCAAAACAAGAGATATCTAAAAATTCTAACACAAAAATCTAAAAACCAAATTATTGAACGTTATTATAAAAACTATGAAAAGATTCTAAAGAAGAGTATTATAGTTGCAAAAAGGCTAAATTACATAAATACATTAAAAAAATCTAGTAATAAAATAAAAACAATGTGGAATGTAATAAATAACCGTACGAATAAAGAACGTAAAAAAGAATTTAAAAATATACAATTAAAAATAAGCAACAAAGTAACATCAGACCCACATGTCATCGCAAATACCTTTAACGACTTTTTTGCCGAAATGGGGGAGAGCGCAGACCAACGAGCAAGCAGTTCACCCCGCGGTCAGCCAGTGATTAACCCCACAGAAACCTCCTTGTACTTAAGCCCTGTAGACTACCGTGAAGTTAACATTATCTTAAAAAACTTAAAAAATAAAAAGAGCTTCGGTGTAGATGAACTCCCTCCTTCCTTATTTAGAAAATGCGCGGACGAATTGACAGTCCCATTCACTCTGTTGATAAACCAATCATTCGAAGAAGGTGTTTTCCCTGACCTCTTAAAAAAAGCAATAATTAAACCAGTTCACAAAAAACATGAGAAAACCAATAAAAATAATTACCGTCCAATTGCCCTTCTGCCTACAGCATCTAAAATATTCGAAAAAGCTATGTCCAATCGGGTGTACAAATTTTGCGAGAAGTTCCATATCTTCGATAATGCGCAACACGGATTTCGGAAGAATAAAACTACAACTTTAGCAGTATATAAATATATACAAGAGGCTATAAATATAATAGATAAAAAATGAATATGCAGTAGGAATACTATTAGATATGACAAAGGCCTATGATAAGGTGCAACATGATATCCTATTGAACAAATTGTATGGAGTAGGAGTTCGAGGAACAGCCCACAAGTGGTTTGCCTCTTACCTACAAAATAGAGAGCAGCATGTCGAAATAGAGTTCACTAGTGAAATAACCGGCGAAGTATCCAACATCCAATCGAAACGCAGACTCATAAATGCGTCTATACCTCAAGGTAGCGTTATTGGATGTCTGCTTTTTATTATTTATATCAATGATCTACCTAAAATAATGGAGGAAAAGTGCGTCTTGTTTGCTGATATTGTATCCATCCTCACCTCGTGTAAAAATAGCCTAAACTTAAATAATAAAATACAATCAATTTTAGACAAAACAAAAAAATGGTTAACTGATCACAGCCTTGAAATTAACTTTAATAAAACAAAAATCATATCTTTTTATCCGCGTCAAAAAACACCTTTATACATTCAATTAGACTTCGACAATAATATACATTTAGAAAACGTGAAGAACTTCTCCTTACTAGGCCTCGAAATAGATACACACATAAACTGGAAACCACATGTCGAAAAACTTAAAGCCAAACTATCAAAATTTACCTATGCACTTAGAGAAATAAAAAAATCCACAGATTTTCAAACGGCGCTAACATTATATTATGCTTATGCAAATTCATGGTGTAAACAGGCAGTGCATTGGAAGGGTTCGGTGCTGATGACGGGCAAACATGATATTAACAGGATGCAACTGCTAGCATTTATATATTAGAAGTATCGAGCTACGTCCGAAAACACCCAGAGTTGTTCACGAGGAAAGAAGATATTGAAAGTAGATATAACACAAGGCACAAATGCAAATTAATCATTCCCACTTCAAATCTCAAAATGCATTCCACAAGCCCTCTAACAATGTGTATCAAAATATACAACAAATTGCCGGAAACAATCAGAAAAGAAAATGATCTCAATAAATATAACAAACACATCAAACAACTATTAATAAACAAAAGCTATTACACTATAAAAGAATTCCTAGAAGATAACTTAAAGTAAAATTATTGTACATTATGTTTATAATAGTTAACAACTATAACTACTAAAGATAATATATACCAAATAAATAGAATAATTACATAAAATATAAGAAATATTGAAATATAGTATAATATAAGATTTATAGCTAAATAGATATATAGCATAATGTAAGTCACGAGGAGTAAACAAGTTTATAGCAATAGTAGATATAAGAATGATATAAAATAGTAAATATAAGTTATTATTGTGTTATACGTATAAGTTATATATATATATATTACATACAATATTGTATTAAACTAAAACGTAGGGCACCATGTCATGTAGCCGCCATCACATTGCCGTGCCCTCAAACAGGGTGTAATTTTATCCTTAAGCATAGTATATTGTAATTTAAATGATGTCTGTGTTTTAGGTTATTTTTACATGCAATAAATATATTTGATTTGATTTGAAAAAACTAGCGGCCCGTTCCGGCTTCGCACGGGTGGACATTTATTTTTTAAACATTTTGGCATATTTTTTTTTCTTGCAATTAAAATGTCCTATATTAATCAGTGATAATGTAGCATTCAAATGGTGAAATAATTTTTTAAATCGGTCCAGTAGATTTTGAGCCAATTCCTTATAAACTAACTTACATACAAATCTTTGCTCTTTATAACATTAGTGTAGATTTCTGTCTTCGGGCACTCTAATGGGATGGCGTGAAGATATATCCTCAACTCTAAATAAGCACAATGTCATAACTAAAATGTCAAGGCGCTGTCACTGCATTACTAAAGCATAGAATTATGAAACTAGCATTTATATTGTAAATTTATTGTGTACACTTACGCAGGAAACTACACTGGCTATCCTTTTTTGAAGAAAATAGTGGGTTTTATTGAGTGGGCTGCGATTGGAACCCACTACCCCGCAGTGTGGGTTGGTGGTAAACAAATTACATAACGTGTGTTACGCCAGCCGAACCAGTTAAGTATACTTATGTATAAACCTACCCACATTGTAATTAGTATGATAACCTTACATTGCCCGTTCTTATAGTATTAAGTGAATTGGTTCGACCTAAAATCGTTAGCGTAATGTTTAACAGAGTCCAAGAAAAGCAGAGCAGAGTCGTTAGAATCGCTGAACTCAAATCAATCAAATCACACAACCCTTCCCACATGGAGTGGCAGAAGTGTAACAACACCTTCTTATTGCCATTGATATATTTAGGTGCCCAAGTGACACATTGCAATGCAAATGAAACCGTGACTAGCTATGAACTATACCAAGCACAACTATACAGTGTACTATATACACAATATACTATACAATGCAGGTTTCCTCACATTTTTTTAACCTCTATATCCCCTTTGTGTTGTAAATCTCTGTACTTAAGTCCAGAAAAAAAACATGGGTAAAGGCCACTGGGATTGGGATGTTGATTTTGAAGCCTTTTGACCGCTAGGGCTTAGCCAATTATTCTGATGTTTCAAACTCTACAAAGAATAGCTGTGTTGCCGACGGGTCCCTCAGTCCTATTTGCGGCTTGAGCATTTACTCCTTCCAATACAAGGTCGGCAACACGCGATTATTACATGCACCTATTGGCTACGGTAACCGGTTATCATGAGACCGGTCGTATACCGTTGTACGTACTTACAAACAAATATAATTACGCCAAGTCCCTTACGAGGTAGACAGAGGGAGTCGACGAATTGTTCCCCTTCCACCCTACCCTTTCGCTCCATCAATTTTTTTATGCCACACGGCTGGCAAACCAGCATGCGGTCCGCCTGATGGTAAGCGGTTACCACCCCCTTGGACGCTTGCAACACCAGTGGAATCGCTCGCGCGCTGCCGACCCTGCATGAATATTTTCACACTTTTCTTGAGGAATTCTATACTGTACTCTCCAGGGAAAAACTCAACTCCAAATCCACCTAGTCCTTATATATTACCTATTACTTACTTATGTATGCTCACCGGTGTAGCACAAATATTTACGTGTTTAACAACGCGTCTGAGTTGACACGAGGTTGATCCCCTAATAGAACTATTTCTTATAGGTAGGTATGTACATATGTCCCACAGGTAATTTTCACAGGTATGTGTCAAGCTTTATTTGTAAATAAATCTACGTATGACAAGAACAATACAAGAAAATCCTCAATGTGAATGCGCAATAAGCGCGAATAATAAGACTAACGTAATAACATTATAAATGCAAAATTTTATGACATTTATTCCTCTTTCACGCAAAAACGATGTAACGGAAGTCAACGAAATTTTACAAAGAGCTACATTTTTAATAGTAAAAAGAAAAGTTTCCTACAATAATATACAAATTAATCAAATTTTTGCCTGCGACGCAAAGGTCGCAAGTTCGAATCCCGACTGTACCTGACTGATACTGACTTAAGTACAGTGATTAGTCACACCACGAGCTTTACGGTGAAGGAAAACATCGAGAGAAAACCTGCATACGTCTGAGAAGAAATTCAAAGGCGTATGTATAGTCGTGCTTGAGTAACGGCGATGGACTCGCCTTCTGTCACGTTGGCACCTATTTATACCTCTGGCGGAAAGTGGGTGTGTGGGTATTACCTATATACCTCTGCCTACTTCTTCGGGGACCCTTGTGGGAAGGCGTGAGGATATATTATTATATTATTATTATTATAATCAAATTTTTTGCGTGTGAAGCCGCAGGATCATCTATCATCGATAACTCACTTAAACACAGCCTATTCCTAACCCAAATATAATTCAGGGCTACTACGCAACGACACGTGCAGGAAAAACTTAGCAAAACAAGTCATTTACTCGTCAATACGTTTATTAGATTGCTATTTATGTATAAACCCTCCGCAAGATATCGAGGTCCTATGAAATACATCATAAGGAGCGTGGGCAAAGATAAATAAAGATAGGGTTGCACGTGTAAGGGATCGAGGTCGTCCACTAGCTGAGACCAAACGGTGCCACGTTTTTCTTTGTGTCGCAAGGTAACTTAGGAACGTTTATTTATTTATTTACTAGTGCTACCGCACGGTTTGACTCGCGTATTATTTGGTTTTTGGAATAAAGCATATCTTATGTGATGATCCATCTCTGTGCCAAGTTTCATCCAATTCCGTTCCATAGTATTAGCCTGAAACAGGAACAAGTGGAACAACTCACTTGTGTGGAAATATTTTTATCATTATATAACGAAAAGTAGGTCGTAGATGTTCTTGAATAATCTGTATTGCGTTTTGAATAACAATATCGCTTTCAGTAGTTGCAACTTACATTATTATCACTGGTCGAACCACTCGACCGCCACCATATGTTGCATTTCAAATGCTTGTACGAAAACATTATGAAAGCATTCCACGTGGAAACGAATACTATGTTTGCGGAGGTCAAGGAACACTTGTATAAGAATACAGCATACAAGGAACCTTATCAATATCCACATAATAAATTATACTTACTCGACTTATCTACAAACTAGGCATATAAAGTTGTTGGAAAAATAATTTGTAGCTTTTAATCTAACACGGGAAACGTCAAAATGTTTTATTGTAGTTGAAAGTTGTTGTTCGCGTGCGCTGAACAATTACAATATTTCTGTAAAGTTACTAACAAAGTCGCACAAAGTCCCGTGAAAACGAGCCAGTTCGCTTCGTAGTTAATTAACTATGGGTCGGTATCATTTCCGTGTCGTATCGTGCTTCTTATCGAGATGGGGGTGAAGGCGAAAGTAAATTTTTAGCTGTGAACTTTCAGTATAGTAAAAGCTTACTGCTTTGGATGGCACGATTATCATCATTTTTTTTTCTGGTAAAACTTGAGTGGCAAAATTTGGTATTTCACGCTTCAAGGTGGTAAAGTTTATAGTATAGAGAGCCGTGGTGGCCGAATAGTTCTAGAAGTCACATGCAACACCACGATAAGTTCGAATCCCGACTGAACCTTGAAATTTTCTGGACAAGTTGCACAGTGGAGGAAAATATCGTTCAGGTGTTCGAGAAAAAAAATTAAGACGAATGTGATGGACACGCTATGTGTCACGTTAGCAACTAAAATATATCTCCGGCGAAAAGTGGGTGTGTGGATACTGCACACCTCTGTCTACCCCTTCATTTTTCTTTGCGTGGATCTTTGCGTGGATTTGCATCCTAATATTAATATCTTAAACGTGAAAGCATGTGAGGTGTTTGTTCTTTTTTGCGCTAAAACTACAGAATGTAATTTGATAAAATTTGTCATATAGATATATTATTAGCTGGATTACATTTATTTTACGCATATATTTTATTCCAGAAAAAAACATTGAAATCACAGCTGATTAATAATAAGTATTGCATTCAGTGCCGTGAATTGAAAATATGTACCAGAACACGCTAGCACACTCTAGCGCACGCTTTGTATCAAGAAACTGTTGGGTCTCAACCGGATATGTTGGTTCTAAGTAAATCATAAAACCTTATTATGAGGAAGTACCCTGAAACAACAAAGACTGAGTGCGCGTGCCAAATTAGGGCTGTCAAAAACACTTTTTATATATATGTATTATATTTGCTGCTTCGATAATCTAAGTAGATGAAATCTTTTCACATTTAAATGGGATACCCGAATGCCTCATGAATTACTACAAGCTTTTTTTCTTCTTTAGATGAATTTCCAGATTGATAAAAAAATATAGTATTGGACAGATGATAAAATTATACGTCACGAATATTCGTGATTTTTATTCTTTGGTAATATTACCAAAGAATAAAAATTATAAATTTCCCATTTATTTTGTTGGTAGTCTTTGACTCTTATTGAGCATGCAAATACACAATTTCAATAATGTCCGGATTATTTTTTGGCAACCCTACCCTATCTGACACCTTGAGTGCAAAAAATATCCTGAACACATGAATTCTGTAGTGTTCTTAAGCTGCATTGTCTAGAATAGATACAAAGAACGCACTTATCTCAAGTGCAGCCCTTTCTTATCTATATCTCTCGAAAAACTTGTTTATGGCCGAAATGGTACGAGATATCCTTCGAAACATTATTGACATAGCTATATTTTTTTTAGTCGTGCTTTTATATAGAGTTGGTGAAGTAGACAATATTTGAAATTGTCATCATATTTTTGAGTTATGCCGAAGATATTTTTTCTATACAATTTGCCAACTTGCATATAATTTTACCTATTTAGAGTAATTGGCTACTGGCCGTTCTAATATGTATTACAAATAATAATAATAATAATAAAATAATTGCAATTAATGTAAAATATTATATATAATATTAGAACGTACTTTAAGGTGTTGGTCTTGTGGTTTAAGAAGCCTGTCACAATTGCAGGTTTAAACGTCAGTCTGTACCAATGAGATTTTCGGAACTCAATTAAAGTAAGAAAATTACATGCACGAGCTTAAGGTGAAACAAAACAGTTTGCGATGAATTTCTACAACTTGCCATCTCTCGCGTTTGCAGCCATCTAAATGTTGATGTTACTCTACTACCTTCGAAGACCAATATGTGTGGGCGTCAGTACGAATTTACTACGAACTCTTAAAATAAACTATCTAATAGAATCTTATAAATTATAGCTAGGTACGTCAGTAAGCACTGTAAAATCAACATAATTTGTGTTTTTTGTGTTAAACGTAATTATAGGTTGCCAAGTAAAGCATTTCAAAACCAAATATTTTTACCTGGTGTTGGCTTTCGTGTCATTTTAAATAATGGTAAAAATACACGGAATAATGTTCAAACATGTATTTACGCCATTAATCATTATTACTAAGCTGGAGCTCTGATATGTAAAGGTCAGGGTGAGATGTTTGTTGTAAATAATAACCACGTCGAAACACTAATGTATTATTGAACTATTTATAGATAATAACGAATGCACGATAAAAACATTTGTTTACGCTTTCCCATGACGGTCCATGAAGGCTTGGCAGAGATGTGTAAAATCCACACGCCCACATTTCGCCGCAGATATATTTTAGGTGCCAACGTGATAGATGTCGAGTCCATCGCCGTTACTCAAGCACGACGATGTATACATACGTCTATGAATTTCTTCTCAGAACAATCACTGCACTTAAGTTCAGAAAAACTGGTTGGTACATTTGGGTATCGAACTTGCAATCTTGCAGGCAACCCCTCAAACATTCAGCCACGCTCGTAATATCGATAAAAAGAGTTTTTAAATTATACTGACCAGTGTCTTTTTTTTTTTTTTTTTTTTTTTTGTATTGTCTCTCGTAGCGTGAGTTCCGGGAACTTTTGCTACTTAACCGGTCAATGGCGAGACCTAGGCCTCCAGCCAGGCACTTAAGTATTAAGCAACACAGCTAAGGGCACCCCCTGTGGGGTTCGAACCTCGGCTTAGGGCGTTGCTGGTTCGCGAGCAAGGGAGCTGGGCTGGTCTGGTATTTTATTATTATTTAGTTGATTGGGGAGGGGATTTGCGCTACTGGCTCGGCTCGGGCCGGCACTTGCGAGAGTCTGAGGGGAACGTTACGGCTTATTCGCGTCGAGCCTCGCCGGCGAGGACGGAACAATGGTCGGTTTTGTGTAGTGTCGTTTGTGTGTCGTCGTCGGGCGTCCTGGAGGACCGTTATGTCGTCATCCGGCTCGATGACGGCATGTTTTGGGCGCCTTATTTTTGATATAAGGGAGGGTGTGTAACGGGCGGCCGATACGACGAGAGGGTTGGGATGATTTTCAGCAGAATCGAAATGGCGTTTCGACAGTTTTTTCATAAACTGTTTGATCGTGGGGACTTTTAGGTCAACATGAAGTTGACTGTTTCTCATGTACCACGGGGCCCCTGTGGCTCTCCGGAGGAACCGGCTTTGGAGCACTTGAAGGGGGTGGAGTACTGACTTTTTGGATTGTGCGAACACAACACACGCGTAAGTCATGATCGGTCTGATGCACGTCAAGTAAATCCTCACCTTGGATTTCAATGAGAGTTTACTCTTCGAATTTAGCATACAATGGAGTCTACCGAGCGCGAAGGCGTCTCGCGCGCGTACCGTCTTCACGTGGTGACGGAAGGAAAGTTTACGATCGAGGGTCACTCCCAGGTATTTGGCCTTGTCTTCCCATGGAATGGGATTGCCGAAGAGAGTTATGGGGGCTGTCCGTAGGGCATGCTTGCCTTTCCAAAAGAGGACGGCTGCGCTTTTTGAGGGGTTCACTTCTATTCCCCATTTCCGAAACCACCGCCCTAGGGCGTTGGCCGCGGTCTGGAGGTAGCCGCGAATCGCCTCAGGGGATAAACCTCTGCAGTATATGGCCGTGTCATCGGCGAATAGTGCGCTTTTGACCTTTCTAAGGGTGGGGAAATCGCTCGTATACAGCGTGAATAGAAGAGGGGAGAGCACGGAGCCTTGCGGGACTCCTGCTCTTATGGGACGAGGGGAAGAGAGTGTGCCCTCCGCTCTGTAGCGAAAGGAACGATTCGACAAAAAGTCCCGCACTATGCGTACGAGACGGTCCGGCACGCCCAACTGGTACAGCTTGTATATTAAGCCGTTGTGCCAGACCTTGTCGAATGCCTTCGCCACGTCGAAGAGGAGCATACCCGTGGGATATCCGCGTTGGAAGCCGCTACTGACGTCTTCCACTATACGATGGACTTGTTGGACAGACGAGTGTTTGGTTCGAAAGCCAAACTGTTGATCTGGAATTACTTTTTCAGAGTCAGCAAAACTCTTTAATCTATTATAGACAAGTCTCTCGTATATTTTGCCGAGAACGATGAGGAGACTGATAGGGCGGTAACTGGAGGCTTCGGTCTTGGGTTTCCCCGGCTTAGGAATACCTATGACCGTCGCACTTTTCCAGGATTGGGGGAATAAGTTGTTGCTCAGTGCTGCATTGAAGATGGCAGTGAGCAAAACTATCAGATAGGGGGAGAAAAGTTTGATGACTCTATTAGGGATACCGTCGGGGCCAGGAGCTTTCCTAGGGTGGAGACCATCGATCGCCTTCCGGACTTCATCGACCGTGATTGGGGCTATGGGGTGATCCGGGTGTTCGGAGGGGGGATTGGACAGTTTGCTTTCGACCTCGGCGTCCACCTTCTCGAGGTGTTGCTGGTCTACCGGCAGGGAGCTGGGCGTACATTGAGCCTCGAGACTGTCGGCCAGGCACTCGGACTTCTCGTCGTCGTCAAAGGCGGGCCCTTGGTTCGGACGAGTGAGAGGAGGCATGGGCGCGGTGAGGTCTGATTTGAGTTTACGTTGGAGTTGCCAGAAGGCCATGTGACTTGGTTCGAGTTCCCCTAGGAACTTGTTCCAGCGAGCGTTACGCAGGTCCTTCATGCGGTATCTCAGCTTGCGCTGGAGTGACCACAGGAAGGTGCGGTTCGCTACAGTCGGTTGAGCTCGATGGGCTCGGAGTGCGGCATTCTTTTCCGTCACCAGTTCACGCACGTCGTCTGGAAGTTTCCAGCGATGATCTTCCATCACCGGAACTTGTCGCGAGCAGGAGTCAACGACTGACTGTACGTGAGCTGTGAGGGAATCGATCGCCTTTTGAGTGTCGGCTGCCGACTCTATGTGGGGCGGGATACTATCTAAGTGAACAGATGAAGGGGACTTGAGGAGTTCCTCCAGTTTCCTCCAGTCTGTTATCTTTTTCTGAGGTAGGGGGCGACCTGTGTCAGAGGGGCCTAATCGGGGGGATAGCGCTAGTGTTACAGGTCTGTGGTCTGAGTCTAGTTTGTCGTGAGACCTCAATGAGTGCAAACGAAGGTTCACATTCTTGAGGATCACGATGTCAAGTACGTCCGGTCGGTGGTTAATATTTGCGGGGTAGTGGGTGGGGTGCATGGGTGCAATGACGTCGAATTGGAGGAGCCCACTGAGGTCCTCCAACTGGCGTCCCCTGTTATTTCGCGAGCGGCTGTTCCAAGCATCGCTCTTGGCATTCAGGTCACCCGCGATAATAACCGAGCTACTTAGGTTGGTAAGGGCCTTGATATCATTTTTGATATCTGCCGATGTATTAACAGGGGAACAATAGGCTGAGACTATCGTGATCGACTGATGGCCGGTCAATCCTATCCGACAGATCGAGGTCTCTATGTGGGTGAGGGTTGGAGGTTGGACGGGTATGCAGTGCAAGGACTTCCTGTAGTAGATCAAAGTACCGCCGAGGGCGGAACGATATCTGTCGTTACGAACCACATTGACCAGTGTCTTACGTACGCTAAGTTTAAGTAAGCTGGTTGCTCTTGGGGAGCAAAACTTTAATCCTGGCACTGCGACTGCGACGGAGGGGCGTTATAAGGTATAAGATGTTGGATAACACTTTGGAGGTGACCTCATTCAGAAAAATGGGTGGTTTCGCAGTTCGCAGTCTTATAGCTTGTAGCTATCTTACAGCTTCAATCGATAATTGGTTATTAGCACGCATTAAAGCCCATGACGTCATTGAATCTCAAACACAAGTTTCAAAACTATTCTCGGAGCGAAGATAATGAGTGAATGTGCACGTGTAAGTTAGGATTGACGTCATTATAGCGACATCAAATTTGACTCAATTGACGAAATAACATCTTTTCAGAGATTCTATACACACAATCAATTAGGGTGTATTTTATCTTTGCGCACAAGTAGAAAATTACTAATGGACTATGACTGTTCTTTTTATAAGCATGAATATAGATATGGCACGTAAATATAAACAAAGGAATAGGAAAAGGTACCTACTTATGTAAGCTATATAAGACATCATGTGTACTTATTTGATAGCATCAGGGTACAGAATAGTGTTCAGAAGAATAAGGTACAGAAGATGATAGAAGAATAGATACAAAGAAGATTCCATCCGCAAATGCTTTTCCTAGTTGGGTTCTGGACGTCTTATTCACCACAGGAACACAACACTACGCAAGAGCAATGATTTGACTGTGATGATATATTGCGTCAGTCGAGTAAAGGAATGAGCTCAGAGATATTTTTCAAGGGAATATAGTCTAAAGTTCGTTGAGAAGATAATTGTATAGAGTAGACACGTGTAAGTTTTTACAAGCGTCCAATGGTTGGCCGAAGACTGCTGGCAAAAAATCTTACGTAATGTACACCTCAAAAATAAAATCAAGGAATTGTAAATATACTTTTTTCATATCAAGGTTGTATGTAGGTGACTGCAAACCCCTGCTGGAGTTTGTTTATGAATAAGTTTTTCTCAAAAGTTTCAGAACAAATTCACATACGTTCGTATGTAGGCACAGTCGTGGCCATTTCGACAGCTATAGGACAATTTACTTTTCACTGTATTAATTTACCGTAGCTGCTTTATGGACAACGTACTATAGCAGTTAGAAGTTAATAAGAGCAAGAGCGAGGAGGATCCTTTAATAAATCACAATCAATGTTCGTAAACTCTTTATATAACTTTTTAAGGCCAACGTGTAAGCTTGCGAGCGAAACATTTATTACATATACAGAATAAAAAGACGACTAACCACGTGCCATGGCATCGGATACAGCATATACATTCATATAAGCGCAGATAAACCTATATAACTCGATATAAACAACGCTAAATATACCTCGCGATCTGCAGGTATGTATAGTAAGTACTATACATACTGCCCATTCATAAGAAGCGGTTCATTCATGCGGCCGCGAGGACAGTGAATGGGAGCGAGCGAGACAGAGCATATAAGGTCGCGTTACACTGACAATGGAATCTTTTTCAATTTCCAATGAATGACTTGAAATCCTGTTCTACGAATACTTGAATGACATTGTTTTGTTTTTAAAACAATTGAGCGTGTGGCTTTGTTGATCAAGTGGTTGTTTGTGGAAGGAAGCAACCCCGTTGTTTAAGTAATCGGGATTGGGTTGGCCCCATTGTGGTGGTTTTGAGTTTGTGGATCAGTTTCAAGTATCACACGCTTGATCATTTGCACTTTGTCTTTTAACAGGGTTTCTGTTAAATAGTACAAAGGTGGTATACATATAGAAACTCTCTCATATCCCTACGAAAATACGAAAAAGACAAACGCGACATGGTGAAATATGTTGAATAAACAAATGTCAATTGTCATTCACATTTTAGTTACTTACAAAATATACAAAGTTATCAGAAAAGCACTTTAAGTTGACGTTCATATCCATTATTTTTTAAATATGTAATAAAATTGAACCATAGATGTAAGGTAACTTCATGTTAAACGTATCCTTATAGCAGAGCAACAAGATTGTGTAAAAAAACATCGCCGGTAGGAAGTCAACCTGGCGCAACCGAACAGTCTTGATCCGCGCAACATGTCAATATTTTATCACTTATATAACATATCATAAAATATATTGATTTACATAATAGTACTAAAATATTATAACGTAAAGATCAAACTAAAACGATCAAACATATTGTTTGCCAATGCTACGTTCAAATGTACGTTAAAATGCAACAAAATACGACATTATGGCTTAGTTTTGAACACCTTCATACATACAAAACGTAATAATTGTTGAAGGTGAAATTGAAACGTTACTGCAATATAATATGCAAATGGTATTCTATTAAATACGTCTAAAACTATAAGTATGAACGACTAGCGTAAATAAAAACTGCTTCACAAATATTGTACGTAAATCATTTTATATAGGTATCAAATATCAAGTCCAGTAAACTATAAAACTGGTAAATATTATTTGAATTTGGTTAAGCTCCAACGGTTTTGAAATGTTGTAAAGAATCAAGCGGTACTGGTCGCAGTCGGAGGTGGTTATACCGGGCCGGGCGCGTAGGCAAGTCGTACCTGCCTCGCCTCGCCCGCTGGCAGCCAGTCCGAGTTTGTGCGACCCCAAGGTACGCCGCGCTCACACCACTACACGCGAACACTTTACAACCGACGATACAACCTCTTCAGTGAAATAAAGTGACAGTAAAATGCAAGTGCTCACCTCGATCCTGGTGGCGTGGCTAGTTTCTGGGGCCCGATGCGTGATAAGAACACCCCTGGAAGCATTTAGGCCCTCAACAGAGATACATATCAGAAGGCCTGACAAACTACCCCTGATGCCTCACAGGAGAATTACGATACCACCGAAAGGCGGACTCAAGATTTTATACCAAACTGGGGTAAGGATTTGTAACAGTTACTTTCGACTGGAGATCCAGTAACAATATATTGTAGCCATGCGAATGTTATGCCTCGGTATTTACTTCCTTCACGTGACCTATTTATTCGAAACTTTGACTAAGTGTCGGCCGTTCAACAGATAACTTGAGTACTCGCTGAATTAATTAACAAACAATCTCAAGGCACCTTTTGTGGCTCGTAAAGCCTTCAAGCTGATCCTGATCGAAGAACCGATAACAGTCGTTTTAATGTAATTGAACCGTTGTTTTTTTTTGTTGTAAATTGACACAGTAAACGTGTGGCGCCAAAGCTTGTTATTTGGAAGTGAGCAAAAATTTTAAATTGTCGTTATGTTCGCCAATATCGAACGAGATCTTCCTACGACGTCAACATTTCGTGTAGGAACTAGACACCGGTCTAAGATAATTGAGTGCTTTATACGTAGGTATAGATATCATATTATGTTATTCTAAATCGTGACGACAATCACGATCTTTGATGGAAAGGAAAATATAAGCAATATTTGTTTGAGGAATTCATTTACTAAGTCAATAAATAGGAGGGTGTGTGTATTGAAGAATAAGATAGCATTGTGTGAAGGGACGAAATAAATCAACATTACCATAATCAAGGGTACTTGATACCGGCGAGTATGTATGAGGATACTGATCATATTTCGCACTATTGAATTATGATTGTGATAGCTCGTCATAAAAGGCACCAGGTTTGTTTGTATATTGCAACATAAAGGTGTTCAAAATTCTCAACATGGAGACTACAACGTAATATTATTACCATGGAGTGGTGAATCATTAGTAAGTAGTAGGTACATAATTTACGACAGGCGCACCACTACGGAATATTCCAAGAAGGATTCGACCCGACAATTAGCCCAATTAAACCTGATAAATAGCGCAAGAACGTCGGCAGCTATATTTTTTTAATATACACACCCCGTGACTAAACCTTCCACGAAATCAAATAACGGAAAATTGAATTGCTTTGAGCAAACATCCTCTAAACACAACTTTGAAGCTTCTATACCAAAGCGCTGTAATTTTGCATATATGTATGTACCTATATCTATATATAAAACATTAATAATAGTTATATGTAATACTAGAGTACTCGAAACCGACGAGCATGTATGAAGAGACTGATGAATGTGGACGAAGCGAAAGAGGTATGTAAGTCTAGAGAGAACTGGCGCTCTATACTCTCTGCCTATCCCGTTAGGGACTTGGCGTGATGATATGTATGTATGTATGTAATACTAGTTCCGGATGTCAAACGTAGTCAAAAATATTTAAAAAACTATAAGCATTATTATTTTAAGGTCGGGTCAAGAAGATAATAATTCCAGAATCTAACCTAACCTAGGACTATTATTGCCTTCTATCAATAATCATTAAAAAAACTAAACATTTATTCAAAATTCGACTGTGGTACTGGGATATAGAATTCAAAACCGGTGTTGTTGTAAGAATATTTAAAAATGGAATTATAAAAATGGTAGCGTTGCGCGGGTGCGTAGGCGCACGCGTAACACCGGTGGCGGCAGGTGTTCATTCACTCATTCTTATCTTGACAGCTTCGATGACTTACGGGCCGAGCCTTGTCCCAGCCCGTGTGTGCTATTTGGTTAAAAAACTTTATTTTTTGTCATTGCTTTTAAGCTCATTCGTAACGGTAACCATAAATTCGATCGTTCGTCTCTTTGAGCATCGGAATTTAAACTTATCTTGTTGTTTATTAATTTTTAGTTTTATGGAAGAGCTTAAATTTTACTCGAGATATACGAGTGTTTAAGGGAAGTTTAATATTGTTTTTTTTTAACTTGGGTGCGGTGTAACGTGCAGCTAAGACCTTTTGCATTTAATGCTAGGTGACACGATGTAAGATATAGTACCGACTGCTTGGAAACGTTTGGTCATAATGTACTCTTCAATTCACATTTGGGACTTCAGATTGCTTTTCAAGAAAAATAGATACATTATTGATCTTAATAAACATTTAACTAAATCCGTCCTCAGCTATCAATCTTCTTCAAGGCGTCTCGCCGGTCGCTTAGGGCAATTTATAGGCCCGTACGGAAACTGAGGTTTAGCGAGGGTTATCAAATTTCACAGCCAGTGTCACGACACTCACGACCGGTCCCGAGACAGGTACAATAGAATAATGGAGTTGCAATTTGCTTATCAAATACTGCAATTGCCTGTTAAAATCAATTGTTGTTTTAGAGTTGCATCAATTGTTGCTTTGACTTTTTCTTTTTAAATACGGAAGTGTCAAAACCTAGAAACTGTGCCAGCATTATTGAAATACATGTATAGTTATCTTCTTTAGTTGACCTGAACTAAAGCCTCTTTCGGGCAGGCCGATTCATCATTCGATACATTACACCTGCGCCATTCCCACAAAAGTTTGAAAAGATTGCTAGTCAGTCGTCATTCTTAGGCATGACTATAAGACTTTTTTGAAATTCTGTTCAGACGTAGGTACGCTTTAACAATCTCTAGTCAACTCAAATTTGCTATCGAATAATGTTTAGTTAGTTATCATAATCACTAATAATAGAATAGGTTCGACGTTAATTAATAATAAAGTATTCAGGTAAAGTTTGAGCATCTATTTTGGTCTAAAGACCCCTTAATAAACGATAAGAACCAACTGGTGATCGCGTGCGAATAGCTAATCAACTGAACTTATATTGGGTGTTCGGTGTCATTCTATATTGGCCTAAATTTATGCTGACACGAAAGGATAACAAGCGCTTTTTATCAACACAAATATTAATAGTTATTTACCCACGAAGGAAATTATGTAATTGCAACGACTTTTATAAAATTAATTGAACAGTTACAAATAAATATAAATTTCCGCATACTTCGTTGCGGAAATAGATCTTACGTCACTAGACTGATAAACTTTTTAACCATGCTTTACAAATAAAATATTTTATGTTTAAACATATACCTAATTATTTAATTTGGCCGTACACACTTTTCATATGTAATCACGGCGCATTCCCAAAGAAAAAGACAGTAGAATTCTCCCTAACTTCTGCTTCATCAAGATTAATCACTCTATTCGTACCATATTGTGTAATGGTCGTGGCCTCCTCCTTCTAAATTAATATCATCAATGACGGTACGCTATCTTCCATTGTTCCGAATAAGGGGTCATCGTAGATTAGCGCAAATCGCACCGGGTTGCGGTATTGTGATTTTTACTTACCTTTTACTTTACGGGTCAAGATTAGTAAGTGTTCGAATATTGAAGTACTTTTAGGCTCATTTAGGATCATTTTAATTTTAATTAAATGTTTAATTGTCAGTTAGAAACTCCTCATGATATTATTGATATCATCCTCCTCATGATAGATACATTATTGATCTTAATAAACATTAAACTAAAACCGTCCTCAGCTATCAATCTTCTTCAAGGCGTCTCGCCGGTCGCTTAGGGCCATTTATAGGCCCGTACGGAAACTGAGGTTTAGCGAGGGTTATCAAATTTCACAGCCAGTGTCACGACACTCACGACCGGTCCCGAGACAGGTACAATAGAATAATGGAGTTGCAATTTGCTTATCAAATACTGCAATTGCCTGTTAAAATCAATTGTTGTTTTAGAGTTGCATCAATTGTTGCTTTGACTTTTTCTTTTTAAATACGGAAGTGTCAAAACCTAGAAACTGTGCCAGCATTATTGAAATACATGTATAGTTATCTTCTTTAGTTGACCTGAACTAAAGCCTCTTTCGGGCAGGCCGATTCATCATTCGATACATTACACCTGCGCCAACCCCACAAAAGTTTGAAAAGATTGCTAGTCAGTCGTCATTCTTAGGCATGACTATAAGACTTTTTTGAAATTCTGTTCAGACGTAGGTACGCTTTAACAATCTCTAGTCAACTCAAATTTGCTATCGAATAATGTTTAGTTAGTTATCATAATCACTAATAATAGAATAGGTTCGACGTTAATTAATAATAAAGTATTCAGGTAAAGTTTGAGCATCTATTTTGGTCTAAAGACCCCTTAATAAACGATAAGAACCAACTGGTGATCGCGTGCGAATAGCTAATCAACTGACCTTATATTGGGTGTTCGGTGTCATTCTATATTGGCCTAAATTTATGCTGACACGAAAGGATAACAAGCGCTTTTTATCAACACAAATATTAATAGTTATTTACCCACGAAGGAATATGTAATTGCAACGACTTTTATAAAATTAACTGAACAGTTACAAATAAATATTAATTTCCGCATACTTCGTTGCGGAAATAGATCTTACGTCACTAGACTGATAAACTTTTTAACCATGCTTTACAAATAAAATATTTTATGTTTAAATATATACCTAATTATTTAATTTGGCCGTACACACTTTTCATATGTAATCACGGCGCATTCCCAAAGAAAAAGACAGTAGAATTCTCCCTAACTTCTGCTTCATCAAGATTAATCACTCTATTCGTACCATATTGTGTAATGGTCGTGGCCTCCTCCTTCTAAATTAATATCATCAATGACGGTACGCTATCTTCCATTGTTCCTAGCGAATAAGGGGTCATCGTAGATTAGCGCAAATCGCATCGGGTTGCGGAATTGTGATTTTTACTTACTTTTTACCATGGGTCAAGATTGGTAAGTGTTCGAATATTGAAGTACTTTTAGGCTAATTTAGGATCATTTTAATTTTAATTAAATGTTTAATTGTCAGTTAGAAACTCCTCATGATATTCGCCACATTCTTCACTAACGCCCCAGGTCAATAGCATATCAGCGATGAATATGTACTTAGTATTTTATTTTATTTAAAAGCAGGACAAGGTTGAACGAGAACATTTGTAGGTAGTTGTTTGTATAAAGATAAATCTATATTGAGACGTGGGTGCAGTAATGATGCTGATGGTAATGAATAATTTAATTAGTCTCATGTTAACTTGCGACGAACGCGGTTATTATTTCAAAGGATAATTATCTTTCATCAATCTAGACAGGATTCAGATTACGAGAGCCAAGTTCTGGTGGGAATATAAAGTCTTGAAGCTTCCATCGTGTGCTATTCGAAAGCAGCAGTGAATCGTTGTAAATTTCTATAGAAATACACCGTACCTGTGATCATCCTTGGTGGCTACAGTTCAATAGGTATACGTCTTTAGGAGTGCATGGAATAAAAAAAAACATTTTTAACACACTTCTATACATTGGCGTATTATAGTAGCATTATTCTTGTTGATTCATTTAGTGATTATGAATCCTTTATGAATGTAGTTAAGTAGAAAAATAATAATGATTCTCGTCTACATTTTACACTTACTGTCTCCATACTCGTAGTGACCCTTAGCTTCAGTAAACATTCTCACGTATTCGAGGGGTGCGGTTTTTTCGACCATTTTTATAGTTATGCATCAATAAAACAGATTACACCGAAGGCACTTTATATATTACCTAAACGTATAACGTTACCGAACGGTCCATTTATCATTATTAAAACATTATTAGACGGTGACCTCGTAGTGACGCACCCTGTTTTTGTTTACAACACGAGGTATTCATGTTTCCGCATTAATAGAGAGAGCTTTGAAAAGCTTTAAGATAACCTTACCGCACTAGGTTTATCAGATTGATGGGGTGATTCTGCCGAAAGTTTTATAGTACGGGGTACTTACTGTTTTCTTTTTATTTCTGATAGTGCGGATAATGCAGTAGTGCATGTTCGAGTAGTAGACTCGTTTTCTTATTTCTTTCTTTCTTTTTGTTTTATAGGTTTCTTATTAAAGGCTTTCATGTTACACGTACACCAATTACCACGTGGAAACAAGTAGGACAAAATCATTCTAACTCTTTCGCGAACACATCAACATTTGCACCCGTGATGAAATTTTTTACGATATACATAGGCGCCAATTGAATTTATAATGCTGACACTCATCAACTTGTTAAAAATTACGTAAAAACGTTGTGGATATTAATTGTAATATTTTTACTTCTTCTATAATAATGTAACCGGATCAGATTAATATGACTTCCACCTAATTCGGTAGGTAATCACCGAGATTATGTTTATAGTATACTAGCTGTCCCGACCAGCTTCGCTTAAACAAAAGGTTAAACTGCCCGTAACACGATCGCAGCACCACCTATCGGGTCCACTTTTGAGGTGTAAGCTATCCTATCTTTCAAGTTGGATCAAACTGCACACGCTGTGCAAGTAGTTTATGAGTCCATCGCGGACAAACAACGTGACACGTGATTTATTATATTAAGATTTAACTTCACAAATATCACATTTAAATATAGACTGTGCTGAGGTTGAAATAAGTATAAACTTTGATGGTAGGTACTGAACATCGTGACATATTATAGAAAAATGATTCCTAACTACCTATTAATACTAACCGACAAATTAAGATTCCTACGATATTAATCGACAAGTGTCTATTTTCACAAAAACAACTAGGTGCCTATAAAAAGTTATGATGTTATCGTTATGATGTGGGTAAAAAAATATTTAATTGAAAACCTTTGCATTGCGATTCGATACGTCAATTTATAACGATCAAAATACCTCTGCATATTTTAACTCCAAACGGATATGCATGTAGGTTTACATTTAAATATTTGGTTGGCGAGTAAAAGTGTCCAGTAAAGAAATGATATACATCCGATAAGGTCACCAGATCGCTGTGCGGTGTCGTATGAACGACGCAACGGGCGTGCGCTCTAAGGTAAACTGCACTACATACATACGTGTAAAGCGTAAAGTGCACATATGTTTACAAGAACTCATGCCAATTCGTGTACAATTTCAAATACATAAGTAATTAAGGGTGAGGTTTGATGAAACAATTGGCACATGCAGGAAACGGCATACATAAACATTGTATAGTCCAGTAATGCAAATGACTTTCCTTTCAATAATTTTTAGCGAATATGAGTATATAAAGCTTAGTAATATAATATGTTTTTTCCTAACCAGGGTTGGATTTAGACAATAAAATCAATAGAAATAATAAGATAATTTACGCTTCGCTACGGATGGAGCGGACAAAAAGCGTGACACCAAGACACGCGTCAACAAAGAAAAGTGAACGTAAAAAATGACCTCGACTGGGATTCGAATGCTTCGACAAACCGTCAGTATCCCTGATAAAGGCGGGGACATGATGTAGATAATATTTTTAAAATTTTAAATATGTTTTTAAACCTATAAAATATACTCACGCCTCCTCACAGTATTACACACCTTGGCCTACTACACAGGTGTAACAACACATTTTTTTCGGCGGTCATTTAGGAGCCAATGTTAATAATATAAACATCTACTCAAACGTATATCATCAGCTCTTGTCATCACTGTACATGCAACGTACTAAAAAAAGATTAATTATATAGAAAACATTCAAGGGAAATCATCAGCCTTACTCTATTCCGTATATCATGTGTAAGTAATTAATTTAGATATGGCTTGAAAGTTGATGAATAATTATTTTCTCATAGCTCAGGATGCGGAGAGATTTGTCCGGAAAACCGACCTTGGGAATCGCCGGTACATGGTTGTACCGACGGTATGTCTCATATGTGTTAAAATATATATACATATTAAAGCCACACCAAGGTAAAGTCTCAGAGATGAGTTTATTGAGATGAGAAATAAGAGAAAAGAAAAGATGTCTTCTATGTAAAGCTATAGCTCGAAATTATAATATACGAATTAGTTACAGTACTGATGACAATATTTGTATCACTTGTTTAAATTGTCTAATTTGTGAATGTGAGAACATTGTAGGCTTTGTAGATTCTTAAATCTTGCTAACATTGTTATAATTATCTTGTTTTATGTATGCTTTGTATAGTAAGCAACGACCTATTGTCGGGCATACGTTGTTCCCCCATACTTGGGTATTATTGCTGTAACGAAAAAAATATTGTATATGCCTAATGATTTGAAAAGAGTAACCATGGAGTTTCTTGCCGGTTATTCTCCATGGGAGCGACCAACCCGAACTGTGCTTCTTTTTCGACGTTTTTTTATAAGTGCCCACCTGGGCCTATGTGAAATAAAAAGATTTTGATTTTGATAAAAAATCTGTACATTTAAGGATTGTTAGACCAATTATTAATCTGACCAAGTAAACAAGCATTAAAAAATGTTCTTAAATTTTATTGCATATTGAGATAACGATTGTAACAACGGCAACCCTATAAATGTGTTAAAAACTATATTTCTTCTCTTTTGTTTCATCCGAGAATAATGGAAAAAGAAATTATCTGTGTAACTCAGCTCTAGAGAATATTTAAGAAAAAATATCTGGTAACACCCAACGAACAGGACCGGGAGCGACACCTGCGCTACGCGAGAAAAACGGGGAATCAAATACAACGTTTATGTTACCTTTTTTGCTTTTTAACCTAAGATGAAAAAATACAACGAGCATCATTGGTTTTTGTGGTTAAACATTCAGGTCTTAATGCGCGATTGTATATAATTTTTACCATATAAAAAACCACTAACCAAAAAAACCATCTACTTGGATCTATATTTGGAACCATACATGTTCTTTTAGGTTTGTTTGTTTTACGTTGTGTTAGCAGAAAGAGGACATGTTGGTATCTCTTAGTGCTAGTAGAGAAACTCCACCTAACTTAAGATATGTGTACCTTTAGTGCTTACATACCTACCACCTTCGTATTATAACTGCTCACAATCAGGGCCATACGGACTTTAAAAGATAACAATTATTTGAATAAAACATTTTTTTGTAATAGTTATTGAAATGTATAATAAGTAAAATAAAACACCTAACTACATTGAGCATAACAACGCAAGCGCATCATACATATGTACGTATACATATTATGTGCTCATCTCTAAATATATCGAGTAACATCCCAAAGTATCCGTAGATAATCTTAAGACATTTCAAAGCACAGCCACACTCAAGTGTTGCATGGCATGAGGGATTCGAACCGGCATCCGTCTCAAGCAGCCACGTGCGCGCTGAATACTCCGGATGTTCGCCACAATGGGAGCGCCTGCGCCTGTGTACAGAACATTGTGCGGCGCGGATGTGTCCCGTTGTGTACCATTATGGTGGAGAAGTTCTTATTCACTCGAGATGTAGGGGAAGACTAGATACTTTCAGAGTATTCATTATAATGTTTTCTTATACGTTTCGATTTGATTTATGGACGATGGCTTTGATATATGTGTTTTTTCTATCATTCCGTAACGCTCATTCAGACAAAGCCGTTAGAAGACAATTGCAATATTATGAAAGATTAAGAAGTGTATGTACCCTTTACCTATTTCAAGACAATGCTTATTATATTCCCATATCGCCTATACGTGATAAATTAAGTTATAAGTTGTTTTTTATTATAACGTTTTATTGAAAAAAAAAAACGTAATGCTTATGCACTAATCAACCTCATTGTGATACTGAAAATCAGTACCTAGGTTAGATTTCAACTTTCTTCAGAACAAGCTGTGTCCCCACGGTTCTATTCGCGTAATGTTCGGAAGATATTTTTTTCTGGTATAAAAACTTTTCTTTATCAATTGAGCTATTAGTGTGCCAAATTTCATCCGATTGGGTTTAGAACTTCTTGCGTGAAAGAGGAACAAATATCCTTACAAACTTTCGCATTCATAATATTAGTAGGATGACGCATGTATTGGCTGGATAACGAATTAATATGCTAACTTTGCTAAATTGTCAAAATGTTGATGAAGTTTCACTACTTGAAATCAGATGCGGTTGTTACTCTTACAAAGCGTCGGCGCAATCGAAATTGTGTATGCTTGATTCAATAGAAGTGAAACTCAATAAGAGCGAAAATTGGCCTCCTCTTTTGATTTATGATTTAACTTTCGTGGCGGACTTAACTGCATTATTACGGACGTGTAATCTCGGCGTATCCGTAATTTTGCCGGATATAACGGCGACTATTGAACTTAAAGATTTACGAAATAAATAAGAACATATTTGTTCCTTCTTTTTTATTACCATAATATCTTCAAGCAAGAGTCCCCGAGGAGGTAGTCAAATGAGTGATGAGATCAGTGATTTGTTCATTGCATTAAATTCAGAGAAATCCGGGACAGAGGCAGTTACGAACCTGCAGTCTTGGCTTTGAAGGTGACAAAGCAAATGGCCAGGGCTCACTTTATTTTGCTTTATAATTTCGATGCATAGTCTGGTAACACAGGCAGTGTGCAACAACACAGCAAATGACATTATGTCAGTACATCCGAGAGTCGTTGATGTCTTTTGAACGTGAGCTTGGAGCTACGTACGTGTATGGTTGAGTCGCTACGAACTTTATACTTGTATTTATATGTATAATACTGCTTGTATATACTGTCAGTCACATCATGGGTTGAAAGATTGCCAACTATGTAAGTCATATGCGTAGGCGTAAGAATCAGTGATAATAGTCTGGGGAATGAAATTCACCTGTAAATGGACAAACTATAAATATATGGACAAAAAATTTAAATGTCTCATTAAAGGTCTCCTCATCTTCTAAGCTTACGCAAATGTAGATAGATCAGTCTTTTCGGCGTACCAAAAAAAAAACCAATCTTTTGATACATTAGGGAAATTTTAGGTCCATCCATTATCAGAACCTTTAAGCAGTGCCAGTGTAAGGATCCGTCTCCCGAAACACCTCACACAAATTGCACGTGTAATACTTAACTCACGACCGTTGGCCATATAGCCATTACTTGGATAAGTAATTTGTTCTCAGCTACCTGTGTTATACGGCCATTTTCACACTAAAGTACCCACTTACGTATTGGATATTACTTTGATATCTCCCTGACTTTAATTATTTTTTTGTTTGAAAATGCAATTAGCGTTTTACGATAAAGGCAAAATATATTATCGTTTCAAAATGCAATATGCAATGCACTTACAATATCTTGCTTTACTTACTTAAAGCGCGTAAGGACTTAGACAAGTATATTCTTCGTGACATATTAAAGTACGTACACGTTTGACCGAGACATTGGCTGTGAAAGCTTAACAACTAAAAGGTTGACAATTTTGTTGGTCAAGTGTGTTTACACCTTTCCCGGGATTGGAGCCCGGCGGGCCGCAGCATCCGGCCGGCGGGCAGCGTCCGCAGCTCGGAGCACGCCCGGCACCGAAATCGTTATTATAATTTGTTTAAATACATACTACATTTGGAATATGGCCGTTCACATATAATTATATAGGGAATTAATTATACATCTGCCTTTGCGTATCGTAGAAACGCTCATTCATACAAAAGAAACGAAACTTTTTTGTAAATGTTTACGTTGTTTCATCGGAAATGTAGTTCGTATTTTTATTTGTACTTAGTTGTAGTTTAGAGTCATGTTATGGCTACAAAAAGCATTATTATTAGAGTAATGTTTTTGCAACACTAACCAAAATAAGTCAATAACAAGTTCTCTTAGGTATAATAAATCCGCAGCATCCGTTAAGAAAACGAACGGGATAGCTAGAGGATTGTTAACGTGTGAGATAAAGAGAGTAGAGGAGAAGGTTGTGTAAGGTCGCCTAAGAAATTATTTCATTAGAGTGGGCGCTTCACCACCTGTTCGGAGGACCGGATACCTCGTCCCCCCCCCCGGCCTCTGCTCAGGGGACTTAAGCTGGATAAAAAGACTTGCACATCGTTCAAATATAAATTTTATATAGGGCGATGTAGATGTCAAATCAAAAAGTGATTAAGGTTTTGTTGTCAAGATATTTTGTGCATAATTTTGACAACTAATCTCAATAATAATGTGCGAATTCAGCGTGTAGATAAATTTTAACAAATTAGGTCTTGTAGAATATTTAACCGTATTAAAAAAAAGGAATTTATCAATATGGATGTTTATTTAATTTTTAAATAAGTTCGGACATATATACATCGGGCTACACCATAATGTAGACTTGGATGACTTGATATGGATTTAATGAGTTGAACTTTGACTTGAATTTTACATGAAACCGTTGTTTTCTCTTTATGTAGTTTCTTGCAAATGCTCGATCTCAGGTTAAAAACTCAGTTGTCTAAGCACCAATAACGCTAAGCTTAAATTTAATAACGTAATGTCGTGGGTAAAGTCCTGCAGAGGAACAGATATCAATACGATTATGTTTACGACAATATAAGGCTGTAATAAATTTTTGCTTTTACCTTTGTGGATCCTTGTAGTTAGAAATATCATTAATCTTCATGCTTTCCCACAAGGGTTCCCGAAAGGGTAGCCTCCGAGAGGTGTGTAGTAGTACTCAGATATAGACGCGTAATTTTTTATTGCATTGCATACATATTCCATTCCATTTTTTTATACAATAAACCATATTCCATGTGTTAATCCAGCTAATTATGTATCTCTGTATCAAATTTCATTCAATTTCGTTCCGTAATTTGTTCTTGAAAGAGTAACGAACATCCTCACGAACTATGGCACTTATAATATTAGTAGGACAATAATAATAATATAATAATAATAAATACTTGGGACAATTCCACACAAATTGATGTAGTCCCAAATTAAGCAAAGCTTGTGTTATGGTAACTAGACAACTATATATTTACTTATATATCACAAATACATAGGACATCCAAGACTAAGGTACAAAAACTCGTGTTCATGACACAATTGCCCTCAGCGGGATTCGAACCCGCGACCTCAAGTTTCGCAGTCAGGAGCTCTACTCACTAGACCAGACGGTCGTCGACAATACATGTAAAGTGGAATAAGTGACAGTGATTTGTAAAAACGATTATATGTAACTGTAACACTTATATAATGTCTTAAAACGGGTTTAGTTTGCTTATCGACTCTACGGGTAGAATATTCGTAACAATGTCCAGACACTTAAATCTGTCGCCGCTAGCAAGGGACGAGATATCTATCCAAAAAATCTGTTAAGAGTATCCGATGCTCCATCGAGCGTTACAAATGTTTAGTCAAACGGAAAATCAGTGATCATTGTGTATTCAAAGGAATAAATTAGGCACATCAAGATAACGATATTTACTGTCAATGTACCACTATTTATTTATCATTATTGCGTGAACATTTTCTGGGGCCTTACTATGACGTGCTATTGCAATCGTAATACAAGAATATTTACGCGACAGGTAAGTATACTTATATGTCTACTATCCCTTTCCCACTCTTGAATAATGATGAGAATGTATGACATGGCCACAGTTTTCAAAATTGCTGGCATCGAATTTCAATACAATTGTCAATACTGCAATAATATTGGGACAATGTATTAGCGACTTTTTATCCGTCTCATTAAGAATTCAATGAAGTCGACTCGAAATGATGTGTGAATGCGATTTTCTTACAAAACACATTAACATTCACACCGCTAGCAGGGCTCCGTTAAATAAAGCCAAACTCTTCACGAAGCAAGTCAACAACCCATACATTGTATATTACAATACTCCGAGCTCTTAGTTTTCACACAAATAGGGCTATATCCGGCGTTTGGAAGATCCGACCGAGACCGCTTCCGCGAAATCTATCGCAATATGCAAGAAACGGGAAGTATATCCGGAACAACGAAAAACAATATTTTTTTTAAATTTGTGGGCTAGTAGGGCTGCCTTCAATGTCAACGTGAATTGTCAAAACACTGTCAAACTATGTCGTTTTCGTACGTCAATTAACCTAGATACAAATAAAATTAATCACTCCTATAAACAGTTCGTAGTAATTGCTAGCATCGTAGACGAAAATAACTCGCATAAATACCAACCGGTCATACAATAAAAACTAATCTAAATTTGGATGCTATTTTTGGAAGATATTTCACATTAAGGCATGATTAAGCCTCGTAAATATTAAAAACCAATTTACCTGCGTATTAAGCGTTCAGCGATTGAGCTGGGGTCGCATAATTTATGGCATATTACACGTTATTAACGATTTAATTATAGCCGACGCAGCCCTAAGTCGTGCGCGCAGAAAAAAATGTTCCCACAGCTAACAGGTTGCCGAATGGCACGTCTTCCGGTCGGAAGTACGACCGATGGTCCTTTCTGAGGAAAAAATATATGAATGGATTTAGAGCGCACATGTTCTCGTATTGTAGTCAGATCAGATTTTTTCTTTGCAACAAAGGCGGCAAAAAAATACGGCCTACAATGGAAAGCAGCTACTAGACCATGTAAGTGCTTTAAAACTCGTGACTGTGCTAGGAGCATGAGTAATTAATGATTCGGTCCTCTAATAAAAAAAAAGAAAATCAAAATATTTTATTTCACATCGGCCTAGATGGGCATTTATAAAACATCAAAAAAGGTGCACGGTTCGGGTTGGTCGTTTCCATGGAGAAGAACCGACAAGAAAATCCATGGTTACTCTTTTCAAATCAATAGGTATACAATCACAATAATATTATGTTACAACATTAGTATTAAAGTATGGGCGAACAGTGTAGGCCCGACAATAAGTCATTGCTTACAATACAAAATATACATAAAACACGATAATTATAACAAAGTTAGTATAAGCAAGATCAGCACAACCATTCTTTCAAGAGTAGTGGAAACTTTACCTGACATTATCTGTGAGCAGAGATATTTTATTGCGAGTTTTTGTTAATTAGAGGTACTGCCACATTCGATTAAATTTATATTTATTAACGGTAGAATCGTTATATCCTACCTCTTCCTTGAATGTGTGGATCACTTCCTTAATTACGAGTATCTTAAATGAATATAGTGAGAAGACGATCCTTTGTGTCCGTGATAATATTCTCCTTGTGATTATTCCAATGATTTGCGTATACAATTTTACTGCTGCAGAGAATTTGATGTGAGCAGAATTTATAATTGATATGCAAGCAAATTGAAAACCAAAATGGCAATGTACTTAGGCATGCATTGTGTTCTTTGCAAGTTCGTAGCTATGTATTTAATTTACGAACGAGGTACAAAGGGCAACTCAAAATGAAAAGGTTTATATTTCATTAATAACGCGAATTAATGAGAAAGCTGTTATTCATTAATCTTTATGCCCGAATACAATCACTTCCTTGACCGAATTGGTGTCCCCACACGCACCTTACAAGTTCAATATTTCCTTACATTTTACTCCATAACTAACTTCATAATTTATTATAGAATAAATGGTTACTGGCAATAGTTGGATGGCGCAGGTGTCTGAGGTCCAGATTGAGACATTTTCACCACTTTATAGTCAAATTAAAGTAGACAATAGGTATGTGGCATGTGCTTTGTACTTTCGGCACATAAAAACTTATACTATCTTTCTAATTGCAGGTATCTGAGGAGGACCTTCCCATCTGCAGAGCGCGACAGGTGTGCAGTAAAGTAGATCTCTATGATACCACGCTGCCCTGGATCGAGAGAAAATGTCGTTGTTTAGGACACAGACCTTGTTCGAGGTGAGAACTAACATGCCTAATTTTTTTAAACAAATCCCTATCAAATAAGGAATAAAATATAGTAATTCATATAATAGAATAGTATACTCAGAGGCGAAATTGCAAAATCTCAATCCAATCTGTTTTTAAAACATACGCGCACAAAATGTTTTTTTTAACATTACAATTGTAATTTATTACTTTAATGATCAAAATAATTATATTCGAAGTCAAAATTTAAAATACCGCCGTCAAAATCAAAGGCGTTTCTACTGGATGCGTCAATGCTCCGATAATATAATAGTTTCTTTGCTAAAAATAGAAAAAGGAATTGCATGGCAACATTAACGTTAGGACAAAAAATATTTCACAGTTTTATCGTTGCCAGATTTTTTGTTTCCAATGAAACCGTTGTTTTTCTTTAAGTATGGTTTTATTGCCGATGGAACTACTAACCTTTTTTTCCAAACTAAGAGGCTTTCAATCAAGTTCCATGCAAGTGGTTGTTAAGTTAATCCAGATATAATATTATCATCATCATCATCATCAGCATATCATCAAGGAGTAGCCACAGAGAACATAATACTGTCTTAACTTACAGACGCTTCAGCTTCATTCATCAGCCCCTTCATACACGCCAGTTTCGAATACTTTTGACGTTCCCTTCCTTAATCCCACACATCTGCATTGTATGTAATATTGTATAAAAAATATTATGTATATGTATAAAAAAATATAATATTATTATTTTTAAATTTCAGTGATATTACGGGTGACGACAACCACACACTGGCTGATAAAACTACCCTGTATAAGACATGCGAGCCTGTGAGGCGTTTACCCAAATGCCGATACTTCAAAGACGCCGCATGGACAATCTACTCGTTTCCCGACAGTAATGCTACCCAGCAGATTGTCAGCTGTCATTGCCCAAAGATGGCTGTTACTTACTTATTGAAAAAGTTGCCGTATACGACACCTAGCGGCGAACAGGGGAACCAATACCAGTTTGCGTGCTCTCCACAAAGCGTAAGTAGATTAAGTACCTTTCCATTTGATAGTTCGGTCATTTACCGCTTGATGGCGCTGTTACAAGCTACTTAACACAAGCTGCACACGATCGACAGTAGCCTTTAGCACAGGCATAGCTGTATTTTTTGGCTAGTATTAAAAACAAAGTAAAGTATAAAGTCGTAATAAAATAATTTTAATACATCTACGATTAAATTTTTCCTATATATATATATCTTCTATAGAAGAAAAATCTGAATTATAATTTATGGGAGTATATTAGAATACGCGATTAAGAAAAATACTGTTATTCAATTTACAGAAACTTCGTTGCTCGAGAAAGGAACCTTGTAAGCTATTCAGCGCGAGGCGACGTCACGAACAAATTGATGAGGTGAACGCCAACTCAATTTGCCAGTGCCCCAGAGATCACACGTGCCCTAGACACCATACGGAACCCGGCGTACTAACTGGGGTCACGTACGCATCCGAGGACATTCGCACATACCACGGATACTGTATGCCCGAGCCACCCCCAGACGCTTACAGGTTCGTAGGCGACAAAGACTGAATTGTCCCCACAAATAACCAAACAACGATAAATACAACGCAATTCTGTACCGTGTTAATGTGATCAAGAATGTGTACTTAAAAGTGTACATCGATTTTAAGGCTTATACGACCAGACTTTGATTTGCTCATTACCTGTTTAGTACAAAATAAATTCAGAACGGAAATGTTGCATGTTCGGCATTTAAAATGGAGTGATTTTTTGGCAACGAATACTTGTTAGGCCGACTGTTATGACCGGAATCGAGGATATATGGGGATCTGGTGGAGGAATTGATATGTTCATATGGTTTGTTCCAGTTATTAAGCTTGCTAAGTTAAACAATGCAATTTTTATTTTCTTGTTAGGTTTTAAGGTCGAACGCTAGTCTATATAATTATATATTGACGCGAAACGATCAAAGGGCGAACAAAATAAAATAATTGTACAACAATGCATTTCGTATGTGATGCCGCTACTGTAAATACGTTTAATTGAGGAGTCTGTATTTGTTTCTGTTATATGTGTAAATATCTTAGCTTAGTATGATCATTCCAAACGTATAGTTTAATTTATTGATTTTCATATTTTAATTATTTAACTTGCCATAATTAGTAGTTTTTTGCGTTCATCCGTGTCTTCCACTGCAGTCAGGGGGACGAAAGCTATTATGCTCACTGTTGTTGTTGTGTTAACAGATTGTATGATAATTTTGCTTGTTATACGAAAAAGATTTATTTGATGGACCAATGTCGTAAATGTTAATTGTATTAAATATTTTGAAAGTCACGCCAATTGCTTGTGTTTAATGAAAGTTATGCAACATGAAATTTAAACGAATTTTGCCAGTTATTATTTGAAAGTTTAAAATATCTGCTAATATTTTCATATCTTCCAGTTGTATTGCTTTGAAATGTTTTCTTTTATTGATTTATACTGAACTGAACTGAACGTTAAATTATTTATTTCTGCTTGATTTTTTTTATTAATCTGAAAACTGAGATATCTAATTGTGTGGCTATTTACAGTTTTGAATTAAGAACGTTTAATATAGGAATTAGTTCCTCTAAATACGATATAAAACGAGAAGTAAATTGTACTTAGAGACGCCATTATATCTGTACGTATGTAAATATGAGAGCATGGTGATGTTATTAATTGATGCTGCGATGTATGTCTTCCTTTATTTGTTTATGTATAGGTATACAATAAGCTAAATTATTGACAAAAAAATGAATAAATGTTTCAATATCATATTTTATTTACTATTATTACTACCCCTACTAATGTTTCAAAGTGGATTAGGTTCATAACCTACACAGCTATTGTATTCGTACCTACTACATTTGCATTTGTCCACACAAATTTACCTAGTCCCATATTAAGCAAAGCTTGTGTTATGGTAACTAGACAACGATATATTTACTTGTATAGATAGATATAATCATAAATACATTCCTATGTATTTATGATTATATCTATCTATATAGATATAGATATAGCGTATGTGTACCTTAGTCTTGGATGTCCTCATCCAAGACTAAGGTACAAATACTCGTGTTCATCACACAAATATCTGCCCTCAGCGGGATTCGAACCCGCGACGTCAAGTGTTAGGACGGCCGTCTAAATTTATAATGTAGTTTTCGAATTAATGACTACGGTAATTTTTCATCAGCGCATGGAGCACATGCCCTACAATGCAATTCAAAGATGGTGAGGATAGCATCATAAAACGTTATTACCAACATCAATTTACTACCAATTACGACTAGTATTTCGTAGCGAAGGGCACGCTTCGAGATATTGTGTCTAGTCCAACTTGGCATACCATTTCTGATGGAATATATCTATAGTTTGAAATATATGATTGTCATTTATTGGGTTAGCACGAAGCATAAATAAAACTAATTTTGTCCCGCGATTTCACATACGTAAAATTTGTTTTCATTGGTTGATTTTGTTTCGGATTAAAACATATATGTGTTATAATATATATCCTCACGCCTGACACAAGGATCCTCGAAGGGGTAGACCGAAGTGTATAAGTAGTACCCACACACCCAATTTCCACCAGAAATATATTTTAGATGTTAACGAGAGAGATGGCGAGCCCATCGCCGTTACTCAAGCACGAGTATAGATACGCCTTTGATTTGCGTCTCAGACGTATGCAGATTTCCTATCGATGTTTTGCTTCACTGTAAAGCTCGTGTGACTAATCACTGTACTTAAATTCAGAAAAACTCATTGGTATAGTCGCGATTCCAACTTGCGATCTTTGTGTCGCAGGCAACTACTCGAATCACTCGGCAACCACGGCTCTTTTGGTGTTAATCCAGCTATTAATCTATTTCTGTGCCGAATTCATCCCTTCCCTTCTGGCGAGATATTTTAAGAGACATTCTCAAAAACTTTCGCATTTACAATAAAAGCCTAGTTTAACTGACGTGTATCACTCGTTGACGATAAAAAACGTATCATACCGAATGTAAGCTTACATAGCACTTTCGTTTTATCCCCATTCATCAAGCTGTTCATACATGCCGGTTTCGAGTTCTCATTACAGTGCTATTTATTATTTTTGTATGTATTTTTGTTGCTTAATTGCTCTTTTCGTTACATGTGCTGTCTGTTCTCATTTTACGTATCTTTTTTGACAGGAGGTTGAAAACACCATGCATTCTTTCGAGGTAGACTTGCAATGGTTAAGTGACCCTCTTAGAACGGGCATACATACAGACGTACACACTTACTAGGAATTTTATATAGAAAGATGTAGTGACTACTATAAACATGAAGAACGATTGACGAAAAAAGTGTATAAGGCGAGTGTGAATGAAAGTGTTGGAAGGGGTAGACCTAGGCGGACGTTTCAAGACTAAATTAGGGACGTCTTGAAAAAGGGCCAGGTCAAGAGTACCTTAAACCGAAGAGCATGTATGAAGGGAATAATGAAAGTGGACGAAGCGAAACAAGTATGTAAGGATCGTAGCAAGTGGAAAGAAGTGGTCTCTACGTTCTCCTACGGGAAAGATGCGGGATTATATGTATGTATGTATAGTCCCCACTATAGTAAATTTACATACATACATACATATCATCACGCCAAGTCCCTAACGGGGTAGGCAGAGAGTATAGAGCGCCAGTTCTCTCTAGACTTACATACCTCTTTCGCTTCGTCCACATTTGTCAATCTCTTCATACATGCTCGTCAGTTTCGAGTACTCTTAACGTTCCCGTCCTTGAGAGTCCGATCAATTTGATCCAGGTAGTTGGAACGTGGCCGTCCTCTGCCTCTTCTTGCACACACTTTTTTGTATATCTGTTTCGTCAATCTTTCTTCACTCATCCTTTCTATGTGTCCAAACCAACGTAACATACCTTTCTTCATTCCATTTAAGATTTGTAATTCTCACAAAAACCGGTGGCCGTTCTCTGTGTATTTGAAGAGGTCCGAGTTCTAGCACTATGCACTTCCTTCATGTAAACGTTCCAGGCAAAGGTGTAATAACACTCGGCGAGGTAATTAAAGGTCGTACAAATAGCGGGTCTGTCGCCGTATTTCAAACTCATCTTTACCAGTTTTTTAATTTAATTCCAAATTAAGGCCGCCTTCCTCAAGACGATTTCTTCACCGTCAACTTCATGGAGTGACAAATTACTGTAATTAAGATCTCAGGAGGAGGAGGAGTTCGAACCTGCAATTTTGTCTACTTAAACCATTTGACCAAGGCGGGGTCTTATTAGCCGGTAAAATGTATAATCCTAGAGAATATCCACTATATAAGCCGAACCATCTACGTTGAAGAAAAACATCGAGAGGAAACCTGCACGTGTTTGAAGAAGAAGAAAATTCAAAGACGTACGTATAGTGTAGATGGACTCAACATCTGTCACGTTGGCACCTAAATATATGTCCGACGAAAAGAGATAATACACACACATCCCGTGCTAATTATACACCCACTCTCATAAGCATCCTCTTATACGATCCTAATGAAAGGGCGTGAATATATAAAATAAACAATATCAATAAACCACTAAATAATATCAACAAAATATAGAGGCGTCGTGGGCGAGTGGTTCGAGTACTTGCCTGCGACACAAAGATCGCAAGTTCGAATCCCGACTGTACCAATGAGTAGTACAGTGATTAGTCACACCACGAGCTTTAAGGTGAAGGAAAACATCGAGAGGAAATCTGAATACGTCTGAGAAGGAATTAAATGGCGTATGTATAGTCGTGCTGGAGTAACGGCGATGGACTTGCCACCTGTCACGTTGGCACCTAAAATATATCTCTGACGGAAAGTGAGTGGGTACTACCTGTACACCTCTGCCTACCCCTTTGGGGACCCTTGTGGGAAGGCGTGAGGATATCATCATCATCATCAAATAATATCAAGTGTCCAGTGTCCATATTTTACACGTTTTGGCTTCGCTATCAGTTCCAGTATCAACCGTTAGCGTTTCATCAACAGTTATGTCCACGACATTTTTACCTCACATCTAGCTAATTTTAAAAACCTACGTGAGTAGCTGACTATTGGTGATTCTGAAAGTTTAGTCCTTATAAAAATGTCATAGTCTAATTTAATATTACAACATACATACACATCATGCCGCCCCTGACGGGGGAGTAGAGCGCCAGAGATTCGCGGACGATAATTCCTTACAAATCTCGCAGTACTATACCGGCGTGTACGGTGATAGCCGATTTTAATTAAATGTTTAAAAATATTCTAAGTTCTGCCAAGCTGTATAAAAGTTTGTCGGCAGAAAAGTAGCATGATCCTTTTTGACTAATGGTAGGTAGCAAACTAGCAAGCGGGTCCTTTGTTGGTAAGCATTTATCGGCTACCGGCGACTTGCATCACGCGTACAACATAACATACAACTCGCGTGTTGCCAACCGTCTAAAAACCTTTTCACACCCTTTCCTTGCTCTATTATTATGCTCTTGCCGGCAAAATATCACGCAGCATAAAAGTGGTAAATGACGACGTTGGGAGTAACATCCTGTGTGGAGCCATGGAGCTTAACACTTGTTTGCCCGTCTAACTAAGCAATGGTAGATCTTAGTCACGTGCTTTGGAAAACAAGACAGCAGCAGATCAATCAAACACCAAAGCAATAGAACGTAAAACTTCATCAAACACTAAGCGTTCTGAATAAGTTCATTGTGATATGCCCACCCCGCCTACGGTGCACGTTTAGCTTCTATAGTCTTAACAGCAGGTCACGTGCCTTCAATCAAACCGATTATCCTAAAGAGGGGGGTGTGCTAATAATACCACTGTTCCAACACCCAGGTGCTAATCAGTATCACTGCATTTCCTAGCGCATTACCGTAAACGGTCGTACTTTGCGAAACACTGCTCTTAAGGACAACACAGACGCAGATTCAATCTTATAAAGTAGCAGGTAAGGCTATTTTCGAGATGAATCACGTGTCTCTAGTCGTTTCCAAAAGGATGTGTATCCTTATCTATGTACTTTTCCTCTACAGCTTTATGTTAACGGTACTGGCTATTAACTACTATCGTAGGATCAGAGTTACTACGACCGTAAAACGTTCTCTTAAGGGGCTTTTTTCATTGGCCTTACGTTCGATAAGTGTATGGCGGAACTATATTTTATCGAATCCTCGTGAATGCGGAGATTCGTAAAGCAACTAGGGTGAGCGAGGGTGTGATTGTAAAAGAAAGGCAATTTGTTTTGGTTTAGACAAAGAAAAATTAAAAATACGATCAGGGATTAAATATTAACAAAAATATATACAATGCGAAAGTGGCTGGAAGTGGAAGTCCAAATCGATCAAACACTGGGACTTGGGAACCTCAAGTGTAGTCGAAACCGTAAGAAGAATTAATGTGGGTGCAAAAGCAGACGAAAGAGGTTTGTAAGTTCTGAGAGAACTAACGCTCTACTCTCTCTGCTAACCTCAAGGGTGGCTCTGCTTGTTATTTGTACATATGTGGCTTTTTAGCAATTCCCGTGCTTCTCTAATTTTCTTAAAGTCGTTGGCAATTAAATATTGTTTCTTAATAGCGTATAACTCGAATTAGTTTGTCTTGTTGATGTTTATCACGTGCTCTTAGTAGACACTACTGAATCGTGGATGAATAAAATCTCTCAGAATAAATACCCCATAGTACTTACTGTGTGCGGCTAATCAGAGATTACTATCAGATTAATCTAAAGAATGGCTATAGAAAAGGCAGCCATTTCTATTAATTTGCCAGTGCGTTTTTCACTTACACAATAAAATGTTATTGTACTACTCTCATCCAAACTCAGTCTTATACTAGTAAATAATAGGCATAACAATATTTCACGTACGTAATACATAGTGCGTGTTATTTATTGGTATAAAGATTAGCTTTGCTATAAGATTACAATAAAATCAAACTCACGACTATACTTTTTAGAAAGTGAAGTTTCATGGGAGTGATATAAACTCCATCAATATTGCCGTAAGTACTATCGCCCTACTTCGTAAGCGCCATTAATTGCTACGGTCATTTGGTAAGAAAAGTAATGTTATGCCACGCCACAATAATGACTGCCTTTTGTAGCTAACCTCTTATAAAAATGCGTATCAACATTGAAATGATTACCATCAGGTGGGCCTTATGCGTAAGAGTAGAGGATGGAGCTCTTCAAGAACGGTGTGAATGGATTCCTGTAGGGTCGGCAACGCGCGAACTATATTCCTGGTGTTGCAAGCGTCAATAGGCGGCGTAAAAGAAACATAAGCTTTAGTATTCGATCTAGTCTAAACGAGCTTACATGGAATACTGCTTTTCATCATTTCCATTAGATCAAGTCATACTAAATGTTTGACTTGATCTAATGTAGGATACTCCGTGAACTAATACCACTGAAGGTATAAATATTAATACTAATCAAGGTTTTAATCCTATTAATGTAACACACCATGATGAAGGAAATTATGAATAAGGACGCACTTATTGGGTACATATTTCGTCTATACTTCTGATATTTTCGAAGAACGTAACAGCAGCGCAAAATCAAACAGAAGACGTATCTCATTCGAAATCACCGTTCGCGGACGGCAAGTAACAGTGTAAAGAGTTTTTTTATGAGGCATTCGTTCCTAAGTGCCTGTCCTTAACAGATTCCATGCCTTCAACGGCGTCCGTAACAATCGATACAGTTAACCAAACCACGACTCCACTGAATCAAACTGTAATCTTACCTAACATTTCAATAATTCGTGATGTCTGCCTCAATTTGACATAGCCTACCAGCTCGTGCTTTAACAAATATGACCTTTGTAGCAGAAAAAAATAAGTTGTAAATTGAATAGGCTGTATGCAGTATCTTATTTAGAAACTGTACTCTACTACTGGTGACTAAAGTTTAATTGTTTTGAAGTTGGAAATAAACCGTATAATATCTATCGTAGTACATACGCCTTTGAATTTCTTCTCAAACGTTTCTTCTTGACTTTTACCTTCACCGTAAAACTCGTGGTGTCAATAATCACTGTACTTAAATTCGGAACAATTCATGGGTACAATATCAGATCACAGTTATTTAAATTGTTAGAATTTCACTTCTAACAAATAGAAATTAGCGGAAAACTAAGACCAAATAAGTGCATACAATTACTAGACGAAAATATACGTCAATTTCTTGAATATTAAACAGTAATTATGTTTGTGGAACGCGCCCTTAATACAAGTGGATGCATGGAGGTTTAATTGAATAGTGAATAGCTGGCTCTCTCGTGACTGCAGGCGCATCCTATGCTGCGGCTTGTGGCCGACCATCATTAGGGGCGACCACCCGTGAATCTGTTTTGTCTCGTTTCTGCTGGTATCGCTAAGGCCATGCTTTTCTATTTATGGTACTTGAAGAGGAAGCGAGACTTCGTTACATCGCGCAATTTTAATGGAGCTTAGAATGAATGACATCGGCCAAGTTGATTGCTCGCATGAATAGTGGATGCTCGGCATGCCATTATAGGAAGTGGCATTAAGGAATAAATAGCGAACCTAAGAGCAATAGGCTTGTGATCGATGAATGGCGCGAACATGGTTTAACTTTGTACATGCATAAATCTATGCGGTAGTGATTGAGGGATTTAGTATTCTTACAACACACTAAAATGCCCATAATATTTTTATGTTCCGGGTTCCCTTTAACATAGATATCACAAACGAATGTAGAAAATGTATACAATATATACCACTATAAGGGGACTGTAATCGAATATCTTGATGATAACTGGAATTAGAAAACTCAATTCTTTAAAGAATATTCGACGATATAATTTTATTATGTTTTCACATCTAGCTTGAATTACATACCTATGCATACATATATTTACGCCGAATCGCTCACGGAGTAAGATAGACTTTATTGAGTATATTCTCAACGCATCTTTTTTGTTTTTCGTGTTTTGATCAGAGAAAAATATAAATACTAGACACAATGCAGATGTACTTTCATATCGGTTGAACGACGTAACATTTTGTAGGCTGTAAAAATCTCACGGGTGCGTGCCCCAGTTAAACAACTTTAATTATAGGTAGAACAATCAATTTTCACTGAGAAGAGCGCGCCGACCGACCAACGAATGCAAATTCTGTGCATGGCTGCGTGCTTGCTGAGCCGCTGAGCGAAGAGCGTGGCGATTGTAATTTCATAGATGAAATATGAGCTGGAAATTTTAATGAAATCTTCTCAACCATCTCAGATGCAATCAGGGGTTGAATTAATTAAGTTTAGCTGATAGATGAATCAGAGTGAGTCATATCACACTCAAAAGCAGTTAACAAATGCTGCTAAACGAGAGTATACCCACTGAGATTTTTGCTAATAAGTACGAAATTAAGTTATTAAAAAAGAGTATGGTAATCCAAGTCCTTGGTCGGTGATAACCTCTTACCGTCAGGCGAGTCGCATGCTTGATTGCTTCCTATCAACCTTTTAAGGACAAAGTTAAATGTTTTCACATTTTAGTTGCTACTTGCGAGATTTATGGTACTAGCGATAATAGCTGATGTCTATAGATATTATGATTATCTGCTGTCTACAATTAATTCGTGTATTAGCGCGTGATTGAGTGATAGATCTTTATTTCTATGTTTAAGTTCATGATAAACACACATTTATTGTTTAAAATCGCTACATATATAATACTTTATTTCAATATCTGTGTAACTATCATCAACACAATGCCACTGGCGGTAAAAAATCTAATAATGTTTCCGTAATTACGATTCCTTGCACATAATGACACTGTATGCGAGGAGTAAAAGTGTTAGCACTGTGTTCGCACCATTATCGTACAGGCGAACACCTCTCCGGTCATTATGTTCAGTTACTCCTTACTTGGCGATCATATTGATTATGATGAGAACGGGCTCACGGGTGCTTTAGACTACGTGTAGCAGGGGTTCAATTTCCGTGGACCAACTATAAACCGCTTGATTAATTATGATCCGTATCTACCATGTGAGCTCGTTTCAATACTTAAGCTTTTGTTGACTTATTATAACCATATTTTTACGGACTTCTAACATAGATACCGAATGACCCAAGTTAGGCAAAGCCTGTATGAAAGGAAGCATCGGCTTATATTCATGAATGCCATTAAATTTCAAATATTCACGGCTTCTAACAACACCACTATTGAACATAAGCATAGATGCAATAAAAGTATTTTTCGGTATAATCACTTTTCTTACTTCAGTACTGACTTGATTCAAACTTGCAACCTTTACGTTGCAGGCACAAGGGCGTTTATAGTTAATTAAAATCTGAAGGAATAGTATTCGGCTATTCCATAACAGTAGACAAAAAGTGTTTCCCTCATTAATAGACGGTAATAAGAGATAGAATCAAACACTTCCTAGGCATGACCTGGGAGTTTGGTTAATGAATAAATATCCAGGCTTTAGTTGGGATAAGAGAACATTAGCTTGGCTCCCGATGTAAATAACCTTCGTGAATGGGAGATAAATCGACATTGTCTAGCTCGTAACTCCGTCCGCCGATTAGCTTGACACGGTATTTTAAAGGTGTGAAGCTTAGGCATTATATATAACTCTTTAATATCAAACTGAGAGCCGTGGTGGCCGAGAGGTCCGAGTAGTTGTACTGGACCAATGAGTTTTTCTGAACATAAGTACAGTGATTAGTCACACCACGAGCATTACGGTGAAGGAAAATAATAACGAGAGGTTACCTGCATATTTTTTTTGTTTGTTTGAGAAGCAAGTTTGTATAAGAAGCAATTCAAATAGGAAGGCGTATGAATATTCGTACTCGAGTAGCGGCGACGGACTAGCCTTCAGTCACGTTGGCACCTAAAATATGTCTGGCGAAAAGTGGGTGTGTGTGTAGTACTTATACACCTCTGCCTACCCCTTCGGGGATCCTTATGGGAAGGCTTGAGGATATATCTTTACTTCTATACTTAATATTATAAAGCTGAAGAGTTTGTTTGTTCGTTTGTTTGTTTGAACGCGCTAATCTCAGGAACCACTGGTTGGAATTGAAAAAATATTTTTGTGTTGGATAGTCCATTTCCCTAGGAAGGCTATAGGCTATATAACATCATGCTACGACTAATAGGAGCGAAGCATAAATGAAAAATGTTGCAAGAACGGGAAAAAATATAATTTTTTGAGAGCTTCCGTTGCGTGCGCTGCGTAAACGGTTTAAGTTACGCAAATATATTGTATCAGGCAACTGTTCCTCTTTAAAAGTTCTAAAAAAAAGTCCGTGACAGCATATGTCTATCATTTAAGATTGACTCACTATAACATTTTTCATGGCAATTAAGACCGCGATGAGCTCTTAAGCAACTTAACCGATTTCAATCAAATTTGCACACCTTGCACAGTTTGATCCAACTGAAAAGATAGGATAGCTTACATCACAATTGGACCCAATAGGTGGCGCTGCCATCGTGTTTCAGGAAATTTTACTTTTTCACCCGGGCGAAGCTGGGCGGGACAGCTAGTATATTATAAGTTCAAACACGTGGAGGACACCTACTTGAGAGCTATGTTTGTCTTAACATTCAGGTTTCCTTACCATATTTTTGCTTCACTGTTACAAGTATAATCTTAATGTGATTAAATACGGTACTTTAATATAATAAATATAAACGTACAGTAAACCTCATTGGTAAAAACCGTCTAGGTTTGACTCTGTAGTCTCAATTTTGCAAGCGATCTGCTTATAGGAGACCTTCAAATGATGGGTTTAGAAATAGTGCATGAGTTACGGCGACAGACCCGACATCTAAACGTTCAGGTTGGCATCTAATCTCCATTATTCTGGCGACACCTTGGCGAAGGTATGATATAATAATAATCATGTTTGCCTAGCTCATACATGCTGGTATTATATTTGTAGCAAAAAATACGGTACATGACAGTAAGCAGTTACAGTAGCGGAGTAGCCACTTGCACTTCCGAGGGTGGCTCGTCTGTGCTAGAAGATCAGCCTCCTAAATACATGTTAAAGATCTTAGTTACGACTATATCTATACTTATTCATTGTAAGAATACATTATGATATAAAAGGTATATTAATTTTTTTTAAATGTATATCTTGTTCAACTAGATAGTTCCGGTATTAAACAGGAGATCTCTCTTGACCCCTTTTCAGTAGCATATTTCTCTGTCACGCGTAAAATGAAATAACAAAAGACATGGCAGAATTTTTTGCTCAATCAGGATATACTTCTGCAAAGTGGGTTTCCTTCCGAACAGTTTTATCATAGGCATTAACACTTTCTTACACCGTGGGACAGTGCGTATCGAGCAAACGGCATACCTTACAATCTCTTGCAAGTCATTATAGGTTTACCTACTAACACAAAAATGTATTTTTTGAATGGCGATAATTGATTGAGTCAGAGTAAATCGCGCCTAATGATCGCCATTGGTGACCCAGCTTTCGATACGATTGTCTGCCAAATCACTTCACCATTTTCCACTTTGTGCATTAACCATGAAACTTTTCTACATTCAATTTGTTTCATGTACTATTTATTTAGATGGAATGGTTTATCTATAAGTACGCATTACATTAAGGTTTTTTAGTTTTCATGAATAAGCGTGAATGTGTGTCGCACATACTTAGGGCAACGAGAGTGGAGTGGTAGTCGAAATACAGGTACTACATATAAGATTTGACACGAAGCGCCGCAAATTGCAATTATTGGATAATTTGCAGCTCTTTGTAGTTCAGCATAAATGGACTTGCATGTCGAAATATTAGTATACAAGCTCACTTTCGACGGCATTTTCTTTAACTTTCGTGCACGTACGCATAACAAACTTACCTAAATCGTCTCTCAGCTAGATTAATAAACGAAACACGCAAGGCGCATGTGGATCAAATAAAGGAGAACTAATTTATAGCTCATAGGCCCTTACGCAGCTGAAGTACTATATGAGCAGCAAATATTCGTTATTCCCTCACATATATTGATAGATTGCTGTTTCTAAATAAATACATATAATCACGTTTCAGTTGAGTATAACAACGTCACTATTTACTTTAAATACTACATTGACGATGTCTTAACGCTGTTAAGATTTTTAACGATTATTAATTACTAGCTTATGTCCGCGGCTTCGCCCGCGTGGAGTTCGAAAAAGTAGCTTATGTATTTTCCTGCTAAAATCGGTTCAGCCGCTATGCCGTGAAAGAGCATCATACTTTATAATATTAGAACTTTGAATTTTCGGTATTAAAAAAAAATAATAGCCTATGTCCTTATGTGTAAGCCATCACGATTTTAACTTTCAGCCAAATAGGTTCAGCCGTTTTGCCGTGAAAGAACCGCAAACATCCAAACTTATAAACTTCCACATTTGTAATATGTATTAGTAAGAAAAGATTATGTGTTAGGTACGCAGTATTGTCAAGATAGCATATATCAGTACAGCAGACATCATTAACATACAGCAGAGACCGTTGAGAGACCAATTGAAAAAAAATTGCTATATAATAATAAAAAAATAAATAATAATGTAGTAGTTCATCGGAATGTCAGGCACGGAAGCTCAGTCAAACAGACGTGATCTAGGTTTAGAAATAAACTAAACGCTATTTGCCCTTTAATGGTACTTGTATGTGACTGGCAGACAATTTACGGTAAAATCTATGTCATTTCTCGATCGAATACTCAAGGATGGGAAAGTCAAGAGTACTCGAAGCCGACGACCATGCATGTAAGAAGATACTGAAAAATGTGGATGAGAATTCTAGAGAAAACTGGATCTCTACTCTTTCTGCCTACTCCGCGAGGGACTCGGCGTAATCATTTGTAGGTATTTCAGAAGCCTGAGTTTTTATAGCACACTTGTACTTTGAAGCATTATTAAAATTTTTTTTTCTTTTTTCGGGGAGAGTTTAATAGTCCATTACGTGCAAAAATTACTTATATCTAAACTTGAATAGTATTTAAATAAGTTTATAACTTATCGTAATATAGTAAAAGCATATAATACATACATATAACTATACAATCTTCCACGTATCTTATATCTATACATATCATAGTACAAAGTTAATTTATTTTTTATCAACCCACAAGTCATGATGATGGAGCTGTGGTGGTTGAGTGGTTCGTTTAGTAGTCTGTTACATAAAAATTGCAAGTTCGAATCCCAACTGTACCAATGAGTTTTTCTAAACTTAAGTACAGTGATTTGTCACACCACGACCTTTACGGTTTTAAAAAAACATCGAGAGGAAACCACATACGTTTGCACAGAAATTCATAGACGTATGTATAGTCGCGCTGAGTACTGGCGACGGACTCGTCACCTGTCTCGTTGGCACCTAAAATATATCTCTGGCGAAGGGTGTTGGTACTACCTAAACACCTCTGTCTACCCTTATCTATAAAATTTTATTTACCACTTTGAACGAGAATTGGTTTAATTTTAAACAAACTTACCTACATAGCATCCCGAATTTAATATTTAAGCACTTTAATTGAAAGTACCTGGATGACCGAGCTTAGCTCGGTATTCTTCAGATTTATATTTTTTCGTACGAATGACATACTTATGACAACCAAACACTCATTCGCTTAAAGTTGCTTAGCAACGCTTTATCAGTGGGGAAATTCATATACTAATGAAATTGTTAGAGATTTTCAATGCCTAAAAACACGGATAAAACGACTTTTTTTTTAAATGAAACCTAGCTAGATCGATTTATCGCCCCCGAAATCTCCCCCTTACCAAATTTCATGAAAATCGTTGGAGCCGTTTCCCAGATTCAGATTATATATATAGATATATACAAGAATTGCTCGTTTAAAGGTATAGGGATACAAATATTTATGTCTTCAATTAAATCCAGCATACGAAAGTTATTAACAATTCAATTGACCTGCAAACACAGTAAAACTAACTGGAGCAGTGTTTAACTCATCTTTATGAGAATGACAATTTGATAGCAACAACAGAGCATACATACCAATGACCAACTTGATCAGAATAAAAGATCACAAACATATATTTAACACAGGATTGTTAGCTCTATTACAACGGAATAAGAGTTAGCAATAAAACCCTATTGTGATGTGCTGCATCGTCGTGATTATTTTACAAACAAGTTATTTACACAGAAGTTGCGTACGGATTATTATGTTCCGAATTGGGTATCAACTGTGTCCGGTGAAAATAAGATCCGTTATCGTGGGCAAGTGGCACAGCCTACCGACAAATAAGTCACCGATTACTAGTCGGCACAATCACAAGCGGCCATTAACACTTCAATTAATATTTAAACAAGACTGGCTTAATTGAATCTTACGTCTTTAAAGAGAAGGGCTAATGAATGCCTGTGCGAATAGTAAATCAGTAATGTACTAAGATGAGTGATTGCAAATATATAAACTGTACACAAAGGGAATGTTTGGAGGACCCGATCTTTACAAACTAATCTAACCATTATCGTCATGTAGATATTTTTTCTAGAGGTTTAATACTATTATAATCTTCACGCCATCCCACATGGGTCTCCGAAGGGGTAAGCAGAGGTGTGTAGTGGATGTACAATACATCCACTTTTCACCGAAAATATATTTTAGATAGGTACCAACGTGACAGATGGCAAGTCCATCGCCGTTTCTCAAGTACGTCTTCGAGTTTATTTTTCAAGCACATGCTGCAAGCATGAGGTATGCATATAGTATAAAGGAAGGTAGATTATATCTACAATATATCCCAATTAACCTTTTTCTAAATGGTCGGGGCCGGCAATAATTATAAAAGGTTCGTTGCATTCAGTCTAGTGCCACCGTTGCTTACGTTAGTTCGCGAGTTCACATTTCTTCTCGTAAACCAATTATTCTTTGAACTAGCTTCATCGATCAAAGCGAAGTTAATGGGTGACAGTAGACGTATTGTCTACAAAAACAGTTCTCATAGTAAATCCTACTTAACAAGGTACTAAATCAACTGTTATGGGATTGAATAACTAATTGATGATCGCAAATACGGATTATATGAAGTGCACGTAATTGGTGTAAGCCAATGCTTGTGTTTACCATTCCTTCCTTGTTGATAAGCTATTAATTTTATGGATTTCATTAAAGTCACGAGCAATACTGTGATATTTCGGAGATATATAAATGATTATTATAAAATATATAAAATATATAGTCGTGCCTGAGTAACGGCGATAGACTCGCCATCTGTCAGGTTAGCACCTAATATACCTCTGGCGGAAAGTGGGTGTGTGGTTAGTACCCATACACCTCTGCTTGAACCCTTGTGGGAAGGCGTGAGGATATATATTAGCTGATATTAAATTTAATTATTCTAGTAGCTATTGAATCGTCAACCTTATTGTGTATTTGAGGTACTTACGTACATTGGTTTATCACATTTTATTCGCACTTGTGGAATCCTAAGGATGGCTGTATTTATGGTACTAAATTCTTTTTGGTAGTTATGTCATACCCAAATTTCGCCGGAGATATATTTATGTGCTAACGTGACAGACGAGTCCATCGCCATCATCAACCTTCTCATAAACCTGCAAGTTATGGCGTCCTCCTGTCATACGGAGGTGACCTCGCCATGTTTCCTTCCACCGGAAACCTTATCATTGTAATTTTGTAGAGAAAAACTCACTTACCAGCACCGAGATCTGAAGTTGTACTCTTGCCTTCGTAGTTGAATAATTAAACCACTGCACCAACATCGAATGTGGATGAAGGGAAAGCTGTCTGTAAATCTAGAGAGAACTGACTCTCTAATCAGTTCTCTCTCTCTGCCTATCCATAGAGGGAGTCGGCATGATGATATGCATGTACATGTACGACCACGAGAACTTTTAAATATTGTATGAAACATATAAATTTGTCACGTGCAAGACACAAAAGTGGGTATCTGTGTAAGTCTACGAACCGTAAGATTCGAATAGTGTCAGTATTGGGTTGGTTAACATGAAATGGAGCGTACAGAACGACCTAACCCGTTGAAAATTACACGACTTGCGGTGGCGTATCTCATTTTTATATATTTCAAATTTCAGTTCACAGACGTGTATTTGCATTGACACGGAGCAAAATTTAGGCGCCTGTGATTGAATAGCGGTACTATAACACTATGCTTAATGTATAAACCACAGGGTAAATATAGCACATCAAATGCAATGACTAACTTAAACCCATTTAGTTTAGCTAATGTCGCGCACGTGAGCTAATGGACATAAATCCTCTAGAACATAGATGTACAGGTAATCATATTTTTGCACTTGTGAAAGGATATTTATTATACAAATTGCCATTAAGTTGTCCGAATGTGTTTACACATTAAATAATAGTAGGCAGGTATTCATAATGATAATTTGAAACTATTTTTATGTACATCTTATATGTACACTTCACTTATGCCGTAATAATTTATTACTTAAATATTTTAAATAAAAAGGTACTGGCATCAAACAAAATACCAATAATAATTACTAATACATATATTAAAGAAAAGGTTTTATACTCGAGATGTGGTGAGGAATTGCAACTGCATCTGCAACGGCCAGATAGGGCTATACGAACTGGGTGAACGGTGGCTAGCTGGTACGCGGCGCACGCGCAGTCCCGCTTGCATCGTCGCCGCGGCCGCACGCGCACGCTGCGCCATGACCCGACCGATTACCGTACTCCTCGCGTTCGCCGCACTCACCGCCCTCTCGCACGCCACCGAAGAATCGCGCCCCCGCCTTATAGACTTCAACCCATGGGCATGGCTTCCCGCTAACAGAAATGGCTCTCCTTCTATTATGGATTACTTCTTCCCGCCCTCTAGAACTCCTAAGCAATCCAACCTAGACCCCCCTGCCGACCGAAAACCACCCCCAACCGCATCCCAGTACACGAATACAGACAATACTCCTGCTCCTACCACCCTCGAAGAAAGGTCCACAACATACGGAAAAAAAATTACAAATAAAATCAAAACAACAAACCCCGCGACAAATCCGACTGCTACGACACCTTCAAAAATTAAAAAGAACACCAGAAAGCCCTCGGTTACAGTTCATGAAATGAAAACTACGCAAGTTAAAATCGATACACCTACGCCGACTACGAAGGACACGACCGCTACAACCTATAAGCCGACCAAACACTACACGATACGTCCGCTCATACGAACTACGGAGACGGCTACGGTCCAAGAAACGGACACTACTTTGGATGGCGACAGTACCGAGACGGTTTCGGAGTTTGGCACGGTAGGAACTACGGCAGATGGTCCGAAGGAAACTGGACCGACTGTGAGTACATCGGATGATACGAGGTCGCCGGAAGCCGGGACGGCGAGTACCGCCGCTCTGGAGTCTACTACCACGGACACCACACCCGCCGAGCCGGTCGACAGCCGCGAGGGTTATCTGCCGCTCCGCGACAAGCCACCGCAGAACCACGTCAAGATCAACGAGCAGACAAAGAAAGAGGTCAGTGATTTAATAGTAATCTTAAGCGCTATTTTTTCCTAAACTGTTCACACTCTAATAGCTTCGACTTTCCTAGTTTCTATTATCACTGTGTTTTCTTAGTGATCGTAAATTGCATTTTGTCGTCGGTGTTAAAGTGTCGAGGAATAAACAATCACCTTCCGCGACATTTAAGTGGGCGTAAAATATGCCGGTACGAAGGCTTTTAATGTAGCGCATAAATATTGCCTAATGAGCTCTTTGAGAAAGGTTAGTGAATTCATTATTACGTAGCATTTTCCCACATTTCCTGTGCAGAAAATATTATTCATAGCAATCATGTTAATATTAATATTTCTTTTACTTTGTAAAAAGAGAACATAAAAACGCATGTTTTACCCCTTCATATACTATGTAAGCCTAATTATAGGTGGCTAAGCATTTCCAGATTGTAATGCAATTCAATGAATTCCGTAAACAAGGAATGCATTTAACTTTAACCGCAAGAATTGGATCGTATTAAACGCTAAACGCTTTAGGTTTCAGATGTACAAAAATTTTGCAACCATGCGCTTGGACAGGATAAAACAGAGATGGACGTTGAATAATTATTCCGTTAGTGCCAAGACTAGTAAGACAGCAGCTTGTATAATTACTGATAGAGAATTTATAGATGTGTGATAAAGATTAGGTTTTTTATACTACAAAGGTGGCAAACAATGATACGGCTCGTCGAATGGAACGCCGTAGCCGAGTAGCTTGTAGGCGATTATAATTCCCAAGGTACTTAGCTTGCGGCCTGTCAACCTATACGGAGAAAAGCTTAGCAGGAATAAGGAATTAACGGCTCTCCATGTGCTAGTACAACTTTTCTTTGAGTTCTGAAACTCTGTCACAACCGTAAGACATTAGGCTGTGATCTTTTGGAAAGTGCAAGTATTCGGTCGAGAAACTTCCTTATCGGAACAAAATAGGATATTCGGATGAAGATATATGCTGTTCACAACATCTTTGCAGTTGCTCGTTAATGAGATCGCGTATCCATGATTATACTTACGGAAGCAAGCAATATTACAGCAATAGAACTATTGTATTCTCCCTACCAAAAGTTCGGTGCGCACATGTTATATCCATTAAAGCTCAATATCGAAATTATTTCTTTGCAAGCATACCATCATTCGATGCATATGCAAAAACCATTACAATGGAGTAAATTATTAAACGTAACAAAAAATGCTTATGAGATTTGCCATTTGCATGCTCCCAGACGCTGTATAAAAACCTGAAAGCTAAAGAAACATTGACATTCATACATTAAGGGTACTATGACAAATTACGGTGACGTTAATAATATGAGAACTAGTTTTTGTCAACTCAAAGTACATTATTCGAGAAATTATAATATTGTGGAAAAAGAAACTGGGCGAGAGACGAGACAAGCCAGGCTAGGCCAAGCCATAGATTTTACGCAGAAAAAGAAGGTATTCAAATAGTATCGGAAAGTACTGGCTTTCCTGTCATTAGAGACTTTGTGGTCACTAAGTGTGGCAGGCGTCCGCAAATTTCGGACAGAAACAAATTTAGCTCGATTTAACGGAGACACTATTCACAGTATGAACTTTCACTCTTATGCAATCAATCTATCATAAGTAATGATGAATGAACCGGCATTTTCTAAAGCTGGATGATCTTTTGTTAATGCTTTTAGCATTGTCACTAATTTGCTTTAGAATGTATCTTTTACAACTATTTGTTGAAATGACTGTTGAGTTATATAACGCCGTGAAACGTAATACTTGCTTTATATATTCGTACAAAAGGTAATTGAATTTGCTATACTCACTTTATAAATCATATTTTTTAACGCTAAGTAAAAGTATCCAATAATAAGTAAGTAAGAGTAGTGAGTAAGACCTATGTGGTTATTTTTCTGAAAACATTTTTTTTCCGTACCAATTAATATTAATATTGGGACATCACGAATTTTGAGCTGAAGAGAGAAACCTGCATAAGGATATAATATACGAGAAATGTTGATATATTAAGATGGCAAGCTTTGGGACACGACTACACATACGTCTATAATCATAATTTTGTTCGGACCTAAGGCCGTGTTTTCACAAATTTTACTGAACCGCTCGTGATATCCCAATACACCGTACAATATCGTACCGCAAATATACAATACGAATGTCTGGAGTAAGAGGCAGAGGAATACCGTGTTTCAACTACTTAAATCAAATACACCTAACACTCAATGTCGGATGAAAATGCTGAATGTTCGAAACCGGCAAGCACGTATGAAGAGACCGATTAAAGAAGACGAAGCCGGAGAGCTCTGTAGCGTTAGACCGAACTGGCCGGGGTCTTATCATTAACCTATCCTGTGAGGAGCTCGGCGTGATGATATGATGATGAATTAGTAAGTTTAATCATTAATTCTATTGCCATTTAGTTATAAAATTAAAAAACGGAAATAATTAGATGTTTGAATTACTGAGCTTGAGGAGGCCGGGAGTAACGGGACGCTTGGAAGCTATGTATCTACTAAAGGTCCATGCACCGGGTTCATTTGCATTCTGGTAGATACCGCTGGTTTAGATTAACAACTGAAAGAAAATTGCCGCAATGAGCAGTGTGACGTATGGTTCATTTCCACCTGTGTAGCAACAAGCTACTTGTGTTGTGTTCCTACGCGGTGAATAAGGTTTCCAGAAATTAGCTCCTTGGGGAGGGGGGAGGATTGTTACATAGTTTTGGAAGCAGAGGGATTAAACCCATTATGCTGCCAACACACTGTATCTCTCCGAACACAGAGTGCCAACGCGCAAGTGATACTTCGGTATCGTGAGCGTAAATAGGCTACGGTAACCGTTTCCCATTGGGTGGGCTGTATGCTTGTTTGCCACTCTTGTTGCATAAAAAAAAGAAAGCAAAAAAACAAGCGTAATTCACACTTTACTTTAAGTAAAAAATCATCATCATCATCATATCATCACGCCGAGTTCCGAATGGGGTAGGCAGGGAGTATAGAACGCGATTTCTCTCTAGACCTCTTTCGCTTCGTCCACATTCATCAGTCTCTTCATACATGCTCGTCGGTTTCAAGTACTCTTGACGTTCCCGTTCTTGAGCGTCCGATCGATTTGATCCAGGTAGTTGGAACGTGGTCATCCTCTGCCTCTTCTTGCACACACTTTTGCTTTGTATATCTGTTTCGTCAATCTTTCTTCACTTATACTTTCTATATGTCCAATCCTCGTAACATGCCTTTCTTCATCTTTACAAAAAATGAGGAATTAAAAATATTATACCTTAAATAAGAATTCTGTCATGCTTCATCTTAAGTAGTTTTCCCTTATGCTAACCAAAATAAGGTCGACAATGTGCGATTACAAGAGAGTTAGCAAGATATTTCCGGAATAACTTAGCGTCGCTTGCTTGTTGCTATTTCTGAACTATAACAAAAATAATCATCGAGACTTATAGTACCAATAGGTTTATAATAACTCAACAGAAATCTGACAGTTTCCTCAAATACGTAATAAAATCGTGACACACCCAAAGTCACGCAATCCTGGTGGAAAGCTAGTGTTGTACGAGTACATATCTGGAAAGCGTCAAGCAGTACGCACGTAGTCGAGTAACGTATATGACTTCTTGAAGCAATACATTAATAGATACAAAACAGTAACTAATTGATACGTTTTTTTCACGGTTGCGAGCAACGAAACCGTTTGTATAATATCATTACTTAATTGGTACGTTCATGGGCCTATTGTAATGCAAAGCAGATCTGGTGCAGAGTGGGATGTTGGGAGAGGTCGTCTAGTTTATTAATTCCGTTTAAGAACACCACACAACACTTACTTTATTGAATTTTTATGAATACTTTTTGTGCCGTTACACGATTATTTGACGATAAAAAGAGATTTCTTTTGGAGGTGATAAGAAAGTTAGGAGAAAATCGTTACTGTTAAGAAATAGACCTATTTTTGGGTAAGCATTGCTACAGACATCGCCAAAAACGACATAAATGACGTATCGCTTTGGAATGCTATGTTATACGCAAAAATGCAACACGAGAAACAACTTGGTGTTTTTTGGTTGGTTGTTTGTGTATAATGGCTTAGTGCGATAGCAGTTTATATAAATAAATAATGTAGAGCATAGAGCCGTGGTGGACGAGTGGTTCGAATAGTCGCCTGCAACGCAACGATTAGAAGTTAAAACCACGACTGTATCAATAAGTTTTCTTAAGTATAGTGATAGCACCACGAGATTTACGATGAAAGAGAACATCGAGAGGACAGCAGAAGAAATTCAATGACGTATTAATAGTCGTGTGTGATAAACGGCAATGGACTCGCCATTTACGTTGGAACCTAAATTTATCCCCGGTTTCGTGTTACTTCAATTATTACTCTTTCGGAGACCCTTGTGGGAAGGACATATAATATTATTTTGGGACAGTAATACAATAAAATGAAAATTATTACACTGTGCTTCCAAGTAAAGTAAGTGCCGTTCCATTCTTATTTATGAAAAAAAAACTCTTGAAATAAAATAATCAACCGGCTGATTTGAACCACATCAAGATGACACAAACGAATCTCACTTTCGCGAGACAAAGTAAATGAATCAAAGGTCTCGTTGAACGATACTAATCGTGTCAAATTAATCGGTACGCATCACCAGTAGAAAGTTGATAGAGTTGCGAACTTCGAGAGAAAGGGATACCTAGATACCTACAATGAACTAGGTCCGGATTACCATACAACACGACAGGCGGCGCAGGCGCAGGACAGACACCTTATATGGTGTCACTTAATATATATGTACATTATAATAGAGCTCTGTTTAAATGAGAGATCAGTACAATGATATTTATTATCGAATTTCGATGCACATTACATAAAATATGATTTACAAACTAATTTGTTTTAACAATTAATGTTATCATTATCTGGGCTTGTGCAACAGCATCCTGGCGAACCCTAAATCTGATGAATTACTAGGTTTATTAAGTTATATAAGCGTAGATTTGATTGATGTTTACATTAAGGTGACCTCACGGAGTGGCATAGTCGCTGTGCGACAAAACTCCTTAAATAAAGAGAAAAAAAAAGCTCAATAAACAAATGAGTGAAACGTGGGACTAATTTCACCATATGCCTAAATACGCTGTTCTCTTGTCAATTTAAATTGAGAGATCCTTAAGCGTTCCAGAATGGGTATAAAGCGATTGGAAAGTGTGTAATCCCCATTTATTTGCCGATATTTAAGTGCCAACTAAACATATGATCGGTCTTACCACAAGGGTCCCCGAAGTGGTAAGAAGTAGTTAAGGTTTAAACTTAGTGATACAAGAGTTTGAATCTTGAACTAAGTCACCGGTGACTTTTTATTTACTGCACCACCACAACTATATCATCAATTGTAATACATTTATAATAAAAGTGTGCATTATTGAACTTTCATTTTGCATTTGGACGTAGTTTTCGTTAATGTATTGCACAATAGTGACGCGTCCGTTATGATTGCAATCGTAAAATCTAATTGAAATTGAATGATAACGTTACATTCACAACATAAAAAATTATTGAACTCAAAGTGCTTGTAAAATTCAATAGAATTGTAAAAGAGATAACAAATATTTCGACTGTTCGGATATTCATGTAATTTAAATACTTAAAATCGATACGTGCGTATGCGACGCCAGCCTACAAACCTTAAAATATTGCGGTGACAGGTAAAAGTAATATATGCCATTGAATAAGGATGTTAATCACACAGATCGAAATGACCCGATTCGATCCTATTACCGATAACGTTACTGCGGTCACAACACTATGAGTAAACACGCTGTTGGCTTAGAATATCACAGTTTTCTACCATCATTTTCAATATCCATGATTGAAGTTGCATACATATAAGGCTCGGTCACGACTGCCAAGGGAGTATATCTGATATATCTCCGGTGAACTGTCTTGGTGAAAGGTTAAAGCCTAGTTGTTCATAGTCCGTTACGGTAAAATAGACGTAAGTTTCTCGTTTAACTTAACAACCAGTAAAATGAGCAATATTTTTTTGGAATTGAACCGAACTAATTGAATGATAATCTTTATAGGTAAAAGGCATATTATTTGCAGGAAACGGAAACTGACAAGAATCTTTACAGAGGTGTCAATATTTTTATTAAAGCGAAAAGACTGCTCACGTTCAACAATCAAGATTACGAAATTTCAATTAAGCATTCAGATTATTAATATATTTATTAATAGTGTCAAGCGTTTTCACTCACCGTTTTATTGAAAACCAGACTATATTTGTTCGATTCCCCTATGGTTTCATAAAGTTTATAGGAATTTTTACACGTCGATAAGTATTTCCTGTACTACATGGGCTATCTTAAAAATGGCTATCAAATAAAAAAAATAGTTATTTGAAATATGACTGAACTATTAGAAATAAGCGTGGTCAAATAAAAATGAGTAGTAGATAAATATAAATTTAATGACAATACAAATTTCTGACTTCAATTCATTAGGTAACCCCTAGGATATAACACTCTTCAATCTCAAATGGGATCTTAAAAGTTGAATATAAATGGCTATATCTAGAGAATAGACATAGAACTTTTTTTTTTCAATACACGCTGTATCTTATCATCTTTAAGAATCATATCTGTTTATGTTTAATGCGATTGAAAGAGATAAGAACTAAACATGGAGCCTAAATCCGTTTTTTCAAGTGACATGTAAATACACCTTTAGAAATACGTTAATAATTAAGACCTAATGGACGAGGCATATTCTTAAGTAGCATTTACATTGGACGAACGGCAATAAGTATTAAATACAGGTTTCCGTGCGGTGTCGTAATTTGTATGTCCTTCGCATGTGATGACTGACATTGACTTCAATCATTCGTTCAAGGCCACAAGTTATTGCTTATTTTTTCTATATGCAAAAAGGTTTATTAACAAAACAAGCATATGGTCTGCTTGACGGTAAGTGGTTACCATAGCGCGTCCACGTTTAGCGGACTTTAATTTGGCTGGACTTACTTTACCATCAGCATAACAGGTAAACGGATCGTAATTTTTTTGTATACAACATGAGTGGCAAACTAGCATACGGCTCACCCGATGGACAACGGTTTATAATATTACAAATTTAATATTTCAAAATTCATCATCATTTGGGATCTAATTATCTGTACACAATAACACTTAGCTACTAAGAAAAATAATCGCAATAGGACACTCAAGGCAAATCAACTTCCCACAGAATTCTCCGAAGGTGTAATAGCAACCACTTTTCGCCAGAGATATTGAGGTTCCAACGGGATATATTGCGTGCCCGTCGCCGTTTCTCAAGCACGACTTTATATAGGCTTTCAAATGTCTTCTCAGACATATGCAAGATTAACTCACGAATTATCCCTTACCATAAAGATCGTGTTGTTACAAATCACTTTGATTATTTGATGACTTATAGACCGAGGAACCTAGATATCCGCAAATATCACAGGCAACTACTTATGTTTATCCAACAGCGACTGTGGCAAAATACATTTACGTTTTTTTTTATGTGAAAGCGGTGGATGGAAATTATTGACTAAAATATGACAAAATCAGTCATATTTTGGCGTAATGTTTAAGAAAATTCCCTGTCTAAGAAAACTGTAGGCGTAGTTAAACTGGAAACAACTGCCTTTTAGTAATGCGGTCAGATTAGTTGAACCACTAGTTGTTATTTTAAAAGAAAGTTCGTTGATTGACTAAAAAGCTCCAAGCAGCAGAAAAATACTTGCCATATATGGCATGACACGGTTATATGTAGGGACTATCGATTTAAAAATAATACCTTCTCAGTTGTTAAAGCCTTAACTGATTCCGATATAAATTCATTTTATGTTCTATCGCCGTTGTGAATGAGTGCATAGAGCAATTTGTCAGATAAACATTAATATTAATCGTCATTATAATTGCAAAGTACTTTATCTATTCTTAAACTCCATTTATAGTACAATTTACACACATAGAAGGCATCTTTATTTCATAGATTGCCCAACATGAACTTAAAACAACAAAAAAATTATTCGATCAAATCGTTTCGTAAACCGCGATATTCTTAGTTTCACTCAATGGGTGTCATTCAAACTGGTCACAACAATATTCAACGAAATGTACCATAATAAGATAATATGATTCCAAATGTGTATTTTACGCCATTCTATACGGGTCGGCAGAAGTGTAACATAACACTGTCTGTTTGGTCTTACTTTTCGTCTTCATTAAAATCATGACAGATGACGAGTCCTTCGCAGTCCTGGCTGGAGGCCTAAGTCTCGCCATTGACCGGTTAAGTAGCAAAAGTTCCCGGAACTCACGCTACGAGAGACAATACAAAAGAAAAGAGTCCATCGCAGTTGTCAAGGATGATGCACATGTCATTGACGTACTTCATAAACGTATGCAGGTTTCCTCTCGATTTTTCCATTCGTTGTTAAAGTTGTGATGTGATTAATCGCTGTATTTAAGTTCATTCAAAACTCATTGGTACAGTCGGCTAGCAATCTTTGGATCTTGGCAACTACTTGAACCACTAGTCCACTACGGTCTCATGATTCCAAATTTAATATGACATAACCGATTCGTCGACGAATCGGTTATGTCAATCAGTGTAGGCGTCACGAGTGATACCGTAAAATGCGTTTGTACGCTACACTTGTCACGCGAGCGCCACACGCGAATCGACTGAGGTAAGTTACCGTTTTTGAGAATAGCAATGATGAAACACAGTTACGTACCTAATCATTTTACCACAGAACCGTAACATCCTTCATGATACAATAATAAACAGTTACACTTGGCTCGTAATCGGCTAATAACCATGCTTCAATTCTGTTCCTACATATAAAAAATCGTTTTTTTTTTACAAATAGTACCTTTAAAGTTAGGAGTGCATGTTGAGGCCCCGTCGGTCTGTACCAATGAGTTTCTTTTCGACATTAATATAGTTAGATCATCATCATCACAGAGATTTAGATATAAATGAGTGAAGTAATTCATCACATTGCGAGCTTTACGTTCAGGAAAGTTTGTCACAGGAAAGATTGGCATCTAAAGATATCCCTTGTGACAAAGTGTTGAAACACTTCTACGTACACTCAGGTAGATATCCTTTAAAGGAAGGAAATAATTATTAATACTTTTATATGGCGATCGAAGAAAGATTTATACTACAAACATAGAAAACAAATATACGACTCTCTTGATGGCTGGCCTACCTTTGGGTGGATAATAAATGTTAGCTGAATTAACAGAATAAGAGACTGAACGTTCACTCATCGCGGCATCACGATATACTAGGCTGTGATATTCTATAACATGCTAGTACTTACCCCCCACTTATTATTGTAGTGTTTAAGGCGGACATATTTTTGTTATTTCTATTAAACAGCGAAGTATTAATTGCGCTCGCAATTTGGGATGTTAAAGATTGAGTAAATACATGTTTTATTGCCTGTGCTATAAGGAACAATGCTGCATCATCAAGAGCCCACAAACAAGTAGCACGAAAGCGAATCTAACATGAAAATAATCGTAGAAAGTGTACAAAATTGATTTCTGGTATGTGCCTATTGTCCAATAACTTATTTGACAGGGACTTGAGATCGTATATTGAAAAAATATGCATTTTCATTGACGCGTATTGAACTGTAATGTAGAAAATAAATGAATATTCAAATATTGTAATGGGAGTTAGCATTTCCACGATTGTAACAGTATAATGATTATTGATTTCCTTATGTTAATCGCATGTAATGCTGAGTGCACTTTTTTCTTTCACTTTTAATGTTGTAGTCACGCCAAAGTCGCACCTTAACCATTTTAAATAATTGTATCGCTGAGGTGTCGAGGTCGGTATCCACTGCAGAGCACCATCCATCTCGTAAGGGCAATGATAAATCACACATTGCACACTTATAAAATAGAACTAGTTTATATTTGAGGTACGTTGAGTTTTTTATCGATGACATTGGAAATGTCGATTCTATATTCAGAAATTGCGTCGCAAGTGTATACTTTGAGATAGATGTAGAACTTTGAGATTGATCTAAACGGTGCAGTTAAAGTACCACTCTAGTTATAACAGTTTGGGCATTAGAAAGCACAAAGATATGTGTTAATTGGCCGTTTAGTGTTGGTAGAAATGATTTTCACTTTCGACAAGCCGCGAATAATTACAGATGTATTTAGAGCACCGAGCAAATTGTCAAACAGAACACGTTGAGTGTGAACAGAATACGAATCAATATGTGCCCCGTTTACAAAATACTTATCTCAAGTTAACTTGAACCATGCTCGCAAATAAACTTTTAGTGAAAGTGAGTACAATCTGATCCGTGGTAGGCGAGGGATTTAAGTAGCCACATGCGAAGTCAAGATTGCAAGGTCAAACTTTTGTTATGTGTACCAAAAAGTATTTCTGAACATACATACTTATTTCTTTAAGTAGCTTTATTTAGGAACATAAATTAGTCTTACAATAAAAAACAAAGACAAACATCAAAACTGAATATAAGGACAACCCTTCAATAACAATATTCCTGTGGCAGATTCGCAGTACACAGAGAAGTATCAATAATAGATAAATCAAAATAATGCTAGTACATAGATATAGTTTAGCTAGTTATGTCCTGTGATTAATCATATGATGAGCTCTATAACGAAGGAAGACATTATCAGGAAACCCGTACGCTTGGTGAGATATTCAATGACGTATATGTATAGGTAGTAATACCAAGTGACTCGTCAGGCTACCGCCAGGCATATTTACAATATTTATTGGGGACAATTATTGAGAAGAAGCCTTGGTGGCCGAGTGGTTCGAGTAGTTGCCTGCAACCCAAAGATTGCAGGATTTAATCCCGACTGTACCGATGAGTTTTCTGAAATTAAGGTCAGTAATTTATGAGAGTAAACCTGCATACGTTTGAAGGAATTAAAACAAGACTTATGAATAGTCGTGCTTGAGTAACGGCGATAATTTTACCATGGTTGCAATCTATGGAGGGATGTAGAAATCGTTTAGAAAATACATATATCTCGTGTGCAAAGCAGAAACAAAAGTGCAAATCATTACGCTTCTAAAGTCTAAAGTTACCTATGTGTAAGTGTAAAGTGTAAGTTTAATCTCTAAATTTGTAATGAAAATTAGTTGGTAGTAAAACTACCGTCGTTATAAGGTTAATAGTTAGTTCGTGACAGGAGTTTGAACTTGTTAGTAATTAGTTAATCTAGTAAACTACAGGTTATCCTGTCATGGATCAAAATAATGTGGTGACAGCTCCATCTAAAAAGACGTAAATATTTCAAACTTAATCACATTAGTAAATAGATAAGTCTTACCTTTGGTCCCAAACTTAACATAGGAACATTAAGTAATACGTACCTGAAACAAAAACATCGCGCGTAAATATAGTAAATACATAATGATGTCATAACTCGAAACAATTTGTGATTTGCATGCGTAACACTATTATATTGGGGCCTCGGGCGAAAGTCTGGCACTGACCTCTCTATTCATTAAAAGATAATCGAAAGTGAAATTAATTTGGAGCCGAGATCATATTGACAGTAATTCTATTAACATGTGTTTGGCCATGAAAAGGTTTGACGTGTGATTGATGTATCGAGTTCACTTTTATCAGGGATGTATTATACTATTCACAGTTCATATCTGAGCTTATTAATGGGTTATCACTTAAACAAAAAAGTCCTCGACAATGCTATCAAAGTTTTCATTTTCTTTTCAACACTCGACTTAATTGTTAATTATATCTATTTATTTACTAACATTGCTAGTTACTTACGTAACTAATAATGGAAGAAAAAAATACCCTTGGTGGTTGAATAGATTAGGTATTCACCAGCAATGTAATTTTCGCTAAACCAAGCTAATGCGTTTTTCTAAATCATATTACAGTGATTTAGCACACCGTGAGCTTTATAAATAATATAATATATCCTCACGCCTTCCCACAAGGGTCCCCGAAGGGGTAGGCAGAGGTGTATAGGTAATACCCACACACCCACTTTCCGCCCGTGGTGGCAGAGTGGTTCGAGCAGTTGCCTGCGACGCAAAGGTCGCAAGTTCGAATCCCGATTGTACCAATGGGTTTTTCTGAACTTAAGCTTTATGGTATAAGCTATATATCGAGAGACAGAGAAAGATGCGTGTGGTCGTGCCGTTTGGCGTCGGATTCCTCGGCGTAAAGAGGATTGCACTGCTTCCAACCTATTTGTAGGCCATTGTGGAAAGGCGCGACCACAAAAATAATTGATAAGTCAGTAGTAATCTTTAACTTACTATCGGCATATAAATAGAAGAAATAATGGCTTTCCCAGTCACAGTAGCTTCAAACATAACATACATATCATCCACACCGGAATTAGAATGAGCGTAAATAATTTTGATCACAGATTTAATTTAACTACACATACATTTTATTCGTTCATCATTTCGCTGAGAACTTTTATATTTGAAATATATACCATATGTAGTTTTATGTTATGTATTAGTGTTATGGCAAAACTAATCGAAGTACAGGTACGACCTTTTTGATGGTAAGTGGTAACGAACGGAGTTTGCAATACTCGGGTTATCATTCACACGAATTAACACCTCCGGTTTGTGCGATCACAAACCTTAATTACTAACGGTTTCTCAAAGTTTCACCCATGTAAATATCGATTACAATGGTAGTTTTTATTTCGGGAATAAAATTATATCCTTTATTTTAATCCAACAAAATATCTCTATGCCAAATTTAATACAATTGCGTTCTGTAGTTTTGCGTGAAAGAGGAAGAAGCATACTCACAAACTTTCGCATTTATAACATTAGTAGGATGGAGAAGTTGAAGAAGGAGAAGATTTTTGCCACCTTTCACAGTCTCACGTTAGTTCTTCCCTAACCGATCTCTTTCGCTTCATCCACATTTATCCGTCTCTTTATACATGGTTGCCAGTTTCGACGTTAACGTTAACTGCAGATTAGCTCAACAAACACAATTAGTTTGACATCGTTGTTATTATAATACAACCATTCGCTACAGTACATTAGCCATATGACCATAAGTAGGCTGTATATATCATCTTGTAAATGACGTGTCAGGTATAAACAACCGCAATGAGTACCGCGTTTATAACTAGAACATAAATGTGAGATAGGCTTATAATAACAATTGAGGAATCGCGAGGAAAGTTATCTTGTATGTGAAATCTATACCAATAATGCCGCGGTGGTAGAGTGGATCTAATATCGGTCGGTGGCAGAGTCGCTCTAGTGTAGTGACGGTCATTACCAATTTTCTTGGAATTAAGTAGGTAAGATACCTCTACCTATGTGTAAAAGAAAATTCAAGGACGATTGTCTAGTCGTGCTTGAGAAATAGCAATGGAGTGTCACCTTAGCATCTAATTATATTTACGGCGAACAATCATCGGGAACCCTTGGGGATCAGCACGAAGATTGCTTGTCTCAAGACATCAATATTATGATCTGAAATTATGTTCTTTCAATTGTTTAGTTAATTTTTAAGTGAGGTTATCATATAAAACCATAAGTGGCCGAGAAAAAGTAAGAATAAAATAATATACTCAGCCAAATAAAATATTTTCTAAGAACTAGTCAAAATAGGGTTGGCAAAACGTGTGTTCTTTACTTCCTCAAACAACAGTAACAATAAGCGAGCTAAAACTGACCCAGAAGCTAAATAACTCAAGTGAAATCTATGAATCTGCACGTAACTTGCTATCAGTAGCATGTACCGTTAAAATTGTACAGCATACATATCTCACGGGAGCGCACAAATGCTCTAAGATATCATAGTAACCGTATCAAAGCTTTGTTGGGGCCATATCGTCGTATCTAAACAATGTAGCTCCATAGTTCCGTATGAATGGGTCAAGTGCCTAGAACAGCTATTACATACTTTCTATGTTATATACTTCTCATCAGAAAGATCGAAACACCTTGCAAGTTTATGTTTTGCTTTTACTTTAAGCACATTTTGCACTTTTGAGGATACGAAGAATTAAGAAGACATTCGTTAATACTTTGTGATACAGATTTAGGAGTTGAAATATAAAGTATGTTGAAAGTGTATGTTTTCTCTATGTATGTTTACCGATCCCTCGAAAACCTGATGTCCTGATTTGGATAGTTTAAATTGTATTCATTTTGATATTGGTTCATTAAAATTTACACAATAATATTGACTGAATATTTACCATCTAGCTCCATTCTTTCATATGAAGAATGAATTAAATTAATGTATTTCAAATCTTCATGTTGTCATACGAACTACTACAATAACATTGGCAGAATAATAAACTGCACGTACCATTGTTCTTTAGTAACTAGCAACCATACAAAAAGTAGGTTTCCCTTCAACGCCTTTGCTTGAAGGGAACTGTTACTTTGGATTGAGACATCTAAAAAAGAAAGACCAGAAGCCCTTCATTACTGTCCAACTTCCCAGAACGTCACTAATTAACGGACATGCGCTATTTACGAACTAACTGCACGGGTACTTTTGACACCTGATTGATTAGTAACAGTTAGTGAGTAATCTTGACGGTTGAATTTGTTATTTTTACTACACAAGAGCTACGGTGGCAAGTGGTTTAAGTAGTCGCCTGTAAAATGCAGACCGCAGGTTCAAACCCCACTGGCTTTAACCAATGAGTTTTGTTCTGAACATAAGTAATGTGGTAGAGGCTGACCACCTTCCAACTACACCTCTAGATCAAGTCAATGGAAAACTTTAGGATGAGAACGTCTAGAGTATTCGAAACCTGTATGAAGAGAGATGTTTATCTCTCTTCTTACAGGTTAGGTCAGGAAAAGAAAGTCTGTCCATGTGATAAATATCTTATATAAATATATTATCTATGTTTTTCTTCAACGTAATACAATGATTTTACTAAATTACTCACGTCAACAGACAATGTTGGCCAAATGCATTGACAAACAAAAACTAAGGCGACGTGTGAACAGCTTGACACAGTGATCAAGTGCCAGTACAAACAACGAACAAGCAGTAGACGCAAACACTAGCAAACCCAGTTATGAGTGAGTTTATTACTGTACTAGGCTTTGAAAAAAAATGTGTAACTGGAACAGCTAATAAAACTGTCACAGTGCTAATTTCACTCGTGGTCTTAGCGTTTTTTAACTATAGAATGGTGAAGTTTTGCTTTTAAATACATTAGCGAAAATAATTAGAGGATCACATCATATAGTCTGGAACGTTAGTTATGATGATTATATGTTCACGCCTCCTTAGAAGGGAAAGACACATATGTAATAAAGCCTCTTTTCACCGGGTTTATATTATTACTAGTAGTGTCCCGCAGTTTCACCCGCGTCAAATCGATTTAATAAAGTTTTAAAATTTAAAAAGTATCCTTCCCAACCTTAGAGAATATTTGTACAAAGTTTCATGATGATCGGTTAAGTAGTTTTTACGTGAAAGTGAAACCCATCCTTTGAATATCTTCTAAAACATATGCAGGTTTTTTCAAGAAGTTTTCTTCACCATAAAACTATAGTGAGATACATACTTAAATTCATGGTTTTTAATGCGTACAAACGGAATTATTAATTAGTAGATCTTGCTACTGTTAACTTTGCAGCTGAATTATTAAGTTACCATTGCTCTTAAGCCACCGCGCTACAACGCTCCGAGATAAGGTAACTAGCCGCAGTACTTTTTGCGACAAAACATATAGATTATGAGTGTAATAAAAATTAGGCATGGTAAAACCAGTAGCGATAAAAGTTCCCTAGAAAGAAAAGGTGACTGACTCCTTAAAGGAATCTAAACGGCAGCCGGTTAAACCGTTGGTTCAATGTTCAATTTACCCGTCAAGTGGATGAGTGGACGATCTGGCTTAGCAGGCAACATCCAGCAAAAAACGAGAATAAACCCATAATACCCTGACGACGTACTAAACTGTAATAAAACCTATAAGATTACATAAGGCGGTGAATCCCATTAACAACTGGAGATAAATCGAAAGTAGTATTAGCGGAGATCTTGGAATAGCCCACTTTTACCATCTACAGAGATGTATTCCGTAGATAAAACCATGTACTTCAGCTATGATCACCTTACAGCCGATCAGTCTAGCGAATCGATCTCAAGCATTCGCCATCCATTGCGCAACTGATTTCACAAAGTTTTCTTCATTGATGTATTATAAATTAGCATGCACTTGAAAACGCTTGAATGGCTTTGTGTGTTTAAATTTGCTATTTGCAGCTAATTCCGAAATTATGGTTAATTTGTCCGAAACACCATAGATAGATCATTTGATAAACCATATTTAACCTTAGCTACTAGCGCCATTCAAACAACTTGTTAAGTTATTAAGCTTGAAATTCGTAAAAAGCCCGGCGGTCTTGCAGATGACAAAAAGAGTGGTATCTGACCATTATTTTTGCAATCTTACGGGAAACAAGTGATGAATATCTTTTTAAAGCTCAGAATGCAATTTAAATTACTTATTACAAGCAAAGTATAGTAAATAAAATAAGAAAATAACAAGTTCGCATTTCGTTGGATGATAACATCGGTGATAAATAGCGAGATCTACAGTTACAAAAAAAAGCGGATAGGCACAATATACTTAAATGGAAACCTCTCACTAACGCCTGGCCAGTAACTGTAGTGGGTAATCTAGTATGGCGATATCGCTACTGAAGGAATGGCGAGGAACTGTTATAAAGACTTGCAGTATCAGCATTTGAACATAAGTCTTGTGCGAATGATCGAGTCGTCGCAGTGGTACTAAGAAATACATTATCACAGTATTTGGAGCACGCGAACGTGGGAAGTTGTTATTGGTGAAATGTATGAATAATCAAGCTAAATGTTAAACCGATTTTTTTTATTGATGTTGGATTTATAGTCAGATGAAAACACAGGATTAGTCTATTGGGGTCTGAGACCAAAACGTGACCAATGATCTTGTTTGCATTGCGGTAGTAATAACAATCAACGGACGAAAGTAACAGCCTACATCTGATGGAGCACGTATGCACCACTGGTGTGTCAATTTCCCTGGTATGACGCAGGTTAAATTTGTGCCAGTGTGTTGCAATGCGGAATGAATGCAAAGATTGTCCGCAAATTGTTGGAATCATGTACGTTGAAAATTCTGCACACGTTACAAACGAAATTCGCAAGCCTTTGGCTCGTGCTGTCTAATTCCTAGGACTACTGATGAATTTGTTTACTTTACTAAGCCCAGAAACAGCTCGTATAAATGAATTCAATTCTATTCACTTTTATAAATGGTAAAGTTATATTATTTATATATAATATTCTGGCGGAAAGTGGGTGTGTGGGTATTACCTATACACCTCTGCCTACCCCTTCGGGGACCCTTGAGGGAAGGCGTGAGGATATATTATTTATTTTTATTTTGGTTGAAAACCTCATAAAATATTAATTTTACTGAATTCACTAGTCTCGCCAGAATTTTCAATTCAGCGAGTACCTACCTACTATATTCTCCATAAGAACTTACGACAGATTTGGAGAGATCGTTCGTACAGTTATAGCCTCATTTACAACCACCGCTATCTTGGAGAGCAGGGAACCATCTAGGATTTTGCGGAACGCCCCAGCATCTATATAGGGTACCCCGGGCTCGTCGCCGTTTCATTAATCTTATCTGATTCTGATTACTACGTGATCGTCGATTGTAGAATTTTCACCCGTGTACCGCGAAATAAACAGACTTTGTCGAGATGCGTGTAGCAAATCGTTGTAGCGGAATAATTTGTAGTGTTTTGCATAAGACGATTGGATGGTCTCAATTGCTTCCTGTCTCAAACGTTTATGTTAGCAATATAATGTAACGAATATAGAAAAATAATTTTCTTTTGCAGGATGTTACTTTGTGATTAGCTGTGGTTTAATAACGTTTCAGTTCTGTAATTATAGTTCATTCTTATTCCGAGGGAGTTAGAAACTATGCAGAAACTTTAATGTATCCAGGAACTATGTAATTGAGTTTCTATAAGGTCGGGGTGCTACAGGATGGGGTCAAGCCCAGCGATGCAATAATTATGCCGTGAGATCGGTATAATGAGAATTATATGATTATAAATCATGATAGACGCAATGATTATTCAGGCGTTACAATTGGAAATGAAGTGTGAATAAGCAGAGTATACGATTGACCAGCCTATCTTCAGAATGTATGGTAGAAAGATTTGGCTATATTTCTTCTGGAATGTCCATAAATACTAATATGGATGAGTCCGTCGCCATCTGTCACGTCATTAATACTAACGACACTTCTAACGCAACTTTGTTGGTATAAACACACAACCATTACATTCCTATACCGATCATTATTGCCTTAAATTCGGGAGAAAGTTTATGCAGGGAGAAAGGGAAGGCCCATTTATTACTAAAACAACATGGGATAAAAATATTCCAATTAGTGTAACACTTATGTAACGTGTAATTGACGTCAAAATTCATACAAAAGACTAATTATGGGTGAAAGTCTTAAGACTTCATTATGTGTTCTGATAACCTTAGATGCTATTGTAAACCAGTATCTAACGTCAATAAGGGAGAGTCGAGAATTGAAAATGGACTTTTCATTTCCATAAATGAGTTGCAGGTAGTAAAACTGGCGGCTGGTGAGACGACGGTTATTAGGCAGCGTCAGTAGCATTGTATAAGTCATCGATGTGGCCAGCCACAATGGAAGCTTTCACATAGCCTTTATGCTCACCTTTGAGCTGTCAATAAAGATATTCTTCGAACGTGGTAATGACCATGCGGTCGTGTCATTAATTATTGAAGAATACAGAATTTTGAAGGAGAGAGCAATCTGTTGAGGAATTCACAGCGATTGTATAAATTCTATTGTTCATGTCAACTTCGACTACTAGACAAATGGGTGGCAGTGGGTCAAGATATGTTGGGATTAAGTGTGTTTGTGTGACTCAACATAAGCACGTCAGACGGACCCTTCGCCGTCAATACAATTGAGTGAACCTTTGTGATAACAAAACTTCGTAGCAAATGAAAGTTGCAGTTCAAGAGCCGTTACAAGATACAAGTATCGATGACTATATACAAGGGCAATTGTTGACATATTATCAATAAACATTGTGAAGCATTTTGTATATTGCCAACAACAAGAATTTCACGTCTCTGTAAGGAATACCGAAAAATTTAGTTTCAATTATTTTTCGCGGTTACTTATGCAATTTAAATTTACTTTATCTCGGCGAAAAAAATATTCTTAACGAATTCTCACTATATAAAGCTGTATTAATAAGATGCCATAGCGAAATGCATCTCACGCACATTTGTGCCATAGTCGAATGCAAGATATCTCCCGTTAGTTACAAATTCCACGGAGGCCGCACAATGGAGCCGTGGAGAGCCATCGATGGGTAATTTGGGCCCATATTGTGTTGTAGGCGAAGGGCCCGAGGCCGTGAAAAGGCACTTTAAGTGACCAACGGACCGGAAACACGTCGTCGGGTTTAATTGAAACACCAGAAAAAATCCCAAAGACAGATGAAATTAACTGCGTCCCCTCGGATTGATACGGTAAACGCGCGGATGGAGTAAAAGATGAAAAGTTCGTAATTCGATGATACTGGCTAGTACCGTTGTTCGAAGTGTTTTTATTACAGCCGTGTCATGCTTATAATGAGGTGTTAATGTATACGAAAAGAGGTTAGGGTCTTTCGTTTAAAACTTTTTTATGTTCTTCAGGCTACAAAACACAGCCTAATATTAAGCGGTTACTCTAGCCCATAGTGTTTTGCAATAAGCAACATTGCCGAGCTTATAATGAGAGTATATTCGCAGAAGAAGTATCAGAATACGTCTACAAGTACAATTATTCCATGTGGAGTTCTTGAAACTTAACTCTCCGTAGGATTATTAGTGGCTGCACTATAATCGTATTTATAATATAGCATGTAACCGTTTTGACTGTAGACGTCTAATGTCAGTTCACACGATGAATAATTATGGCAATAGCATTGCATTGCTGAATGACCTTCTGTTTTGTCGGCAAACGCTTAGAACTTAAATTCACCACAAGCAAATTCAAATTTGAATGGTTTTTGGAAATTTATGGGGCCGGTAATAAAATTATGTACCACGAGCATTAGTAAAATGACGGAAACCAATACCTGTCCGCTGGCGCACGTAACAAAATTGTATATTATGTAAATATATTTTTTTACCGTTACCTTAAACTATCATAAAAAATACTTTATGACTAACCTCTTAAAATAAGAAGATCACGTTTCAGACGCTCTATTAACTATACTATAATATAAAGAACTATTATTATATATTCATAGAGGTAATTACACTAATTTGGTCCTCAACTTAAAAACAATGTATATTCCAGTTTGTATCATTGTGAATCTTTCGAAAGTCCATAAATACATTGAGGGCACGAGGATTATTGGGATCAATCCCAAGTCGTGTAGAAAAACAAAAGAAATGGTTCATCAGATTTATACACACATATCTTTAAGAACGTATCGTTTGGACTTGGGATCTATGATTATATCCTTGTCATGATGTAGTCTAATGTTAGTTTTGATAAGCTACAATATTCAGTATTTCAAAACGTTTCATCTTTTATCCTTTGTACATTGCAGTCTCAAGTTTTTTAATCCCGTCATCTCTTGCGCATGCTTCGTTTGATCCACTCAAATACTGTACTGTAATAAATAAAATAAATCAGGTACCAATACTAGATACTAGGAATTCGTTGATTACCCGGATATTTTTAATGTTGCAATTGATATTCATAACAGTTATTCAGGGATCTACCCTAGGTTATAGGTGAGTTAAGAAGGAAACATCCAGATTATATGATATGCTTATAAACTGCGTGAAACTTATCAAGCATCGAAATAACGTGTTACTAAATAAGCAACAAGTACTTTGATTTCATTTTCCTGCAGCATGCAACACCTTTGTACACTCTGAATGGTATTTAATTTGAAGTGCGCTGTAAGCTGTAATAGGTTTTTATGAATATTTTTTTCGTTTAATGTGATGAGGTATCACGGCAGCAATTGAATTTTCATAAAAAACATGCTTGAGCAAGAACGGCATTATAACGAGCAAAATAATGTTCTAAGGAGGCATCAAAACATACAATGAAGTAAAGAAATAAAGGTACTTTAGTTATGTCGAAGTACTTTAACAAAACCTGTTCTTCAATAATAAGGGCAAGCGAGCGATGCCTGTCCCCATAACAATACGTCAGCTTGAAGGAGGTTGTATACACAATTTGCAATAGCGCTACAACCCAGAAATGGAATCGGTGGCGTGAGAATCTCGACAACGTACTAATGCGATGGTCACGAACTGAGACCTGAGATCATAATGTCACTTGACGCATATGTGTTAGTAAAGTTAAATCCTAGAAGAAGAAAAAATCGCAAGCTAGACATTAAGCAAAGGCGTAAACATTCGTTATATCTACATATATCCGCATGCTTGTTAGATTGAGTTGCGCTACAAAAGAGTAACAATGACTTGCATTAAATTATTTCAACCATAATTTTAGAATCTCAGAAAGCCTACCCTAAGCGTACAAGTAAGGAAGACCACGCTCTAACAACCGAGATTCAATGGATCAAACAATTAAGGATGGGAACATTAAGAATTTTCGTAACTGGTGGGAATGGATGAATGTGGGTGGAGCGAAAGGTGCATTTAAAGATAGAGAAAAATATGCATATTTAATGATAACATGCATCTTACGTGGTTTAGACTATTCTATTATATTATTTATTTGGCTTATAGACTCCTCAAGCCAATATGAACCTTGAGGTCATTAATTATTACCAAAGGGAAGAAAAGATAAAGTAGGAATCAATTGCGTTAAATTCCTTTTCTATGTCATTGGGTTAAAGTGTACTGCCGGTCGTAGCCCGTTACTCGAGGTTACCGCGGAACCGAGATATTGTGAATACACCAATTGACGGGTGACTTTTCATAGGCAAAGTTGTGCCTTCGTAGAGTTTTTTCCAATTCGAGAAATTATCACTTATAGGATGAGATCTCAACTCTAATTTGTCTTGATTTTGGTAACGAGTGTAAAGGGGAACGATATAATAGAGCAGATGACTTTTCCGATTGACGGTAGTTCCGGATTTACTTTATTTTCGTACAGCGATTTTGCACCACTATGCACGGCGCTTTACGATGAAGGGAAACAAATGAAGAAACCTGCATACATTTCAGAAGGAATTCAAATACGGACCTCAGAGACGGAGTAAGGTGGCACTATTACATTGCCTACCTTCCTACGATCTTATAAGAGGATGTGAAGATAGCTTTAGTCGTGAAATAGAGAAAAAAAGGTAAGCAGTTCGAAAAAGATTCATCATACATTTTCAATTACCAAACAAGCTCGTAATTTTAGCGAATTGGAACACTCCGCGAAAAGAGGTACTATTACATTGCCTACCTTCCTACGATCCTTATAGGAGGATGTGAAGATAGCTTTAGCCGTGAAATAGAGAAAAACAGGTAAGCGGTTCGAGAAAGGATCCTCATACATTTTCAATTACCAAACAAGCTCGTAATTTTAGCGAATTGGAACACTGATAGCGCAAGTCACCCGTACTTATCTGGCTTCTTCTAATACCTCCAACAGCTTGATATTTACTGAAGCCCACAGTCGCTTTGCTTTGCACTAGTGATGCAGCGAAAAAGTTAAAATATCTTTAAAGCTTAAGAACAAGGCATGGAATGGGAAGGAAAGGGAACAATTACCGATATTAAATGGCAAGACGATGCGATAACTTTTACATATGCAAGTAGGGAGTGTATAGTAGAAGTGATTTGCATGTAACTTCGACTTTATTCGTGAGGATGTAACGGCATACGACAGGTGAGGGCGTCAACTGTACGAAGCGAGCCACGAGAGCTATTACGAAAGGCGACTACTCCATCGACTCAAGCCATCCCCTCAACGATTTGTGGTTTAGCGAAGACGGGAATATAAACGCTAAATGCTAGCTCATTTCCACTTCAGATTTACGGAAAACCGCAGCTATTTCTCAATTATTCTACGACATTTACAGCAAACTCGAGAATTACTATATTAGTTTTAATGTCACAAAAATGTTGATCTACGGTACAATACGTATTCGTATTGTACCGTAGATCAAAATTTTTAGTAGTTACACGTTATCAGTAGTTACACGATCTATTTAGTTGAATAAGGATAAACTTGTGATATTGCTACATTTTATTGATTTAACGCTTGATGCGTATTATGCGCGTCAAATAACGCAAAAGGAATATTAAAGTATAGCCAATCATGGCTTCATTATAACGCATGCTGGCGCGCTAATAGCATTAATCACATATTTGCGTCACAGTAAGTGGGGCTCTAGATCGTCAACTATCACGGAGGATGGTAAAAAAGTGAACATTTCCGACTGGAGTATCGCACGCTATATCTATCTCAATGGAGATGTTTTCAACAATACAAGTCAGTGAGATGCATGACAAAAAGCTTATAGACACAATAAAATAACGGTTTCCGACCTTGCATTTCACCTCGGAATTGGGCTTTGGTCGTGCCATCAGATCCCGCGTTACAATTGCATCTCCAACTGTAATACCGTTTTGAGTACCGCTTAATCTAAAGACGTAACTATTGTAGGTAAAGAGAACGAAACATGATAACAGTTGGTACCAGTACAACATAAAACAAGGATTGCCGCAGACATAGCAAGTAACAGCAATATTGTTGCCAAGGCATATCTTACAATACTGTTAAAACAAAAAAAAAAATTTAAAACTTCTGTACCTGTCTTTTTCTCTTCACGCCTTCTACTAGGGTCTATTAAGAGGTAGGCAGTGATGTAACAAATTTTCGTTGGAGATGTATTTAGGGCGTTGTATGGTGGGTCCATCGTCGTTTCTCAAGCTCCATAAATACGTCTTTGAATTGTTTCTCAAACGTATGCAGGTTTCCTTTAGGTGTTTTCCTTCACCGTAAAGCTCATGTTGAAAAACTCATGGATACAGTCGGTATTCGAACTTGTAATCTTTGTTTTGCAGACGACTTCTAACTACCAACTACTCGACACAGTACCAGTATAAAATTGGAAATTATTCCTGTAAGACATCAAGTGTGTGCTAATCAATGCGTATAATTTGCTCTTTGGATGCAAAAGCGTTCTAAAATTGCCAGCCAATTGAAAACACTCGTACATACATAAAAGTACAATCTTGATAATGAAGTTTATAGTAAACGAACATAAAAGAAAGGTTACACACATGAACGCGTATTATGAGAACAATTTAAATAATTATTAATGTAAGAGCATTCCTCCGTGATAACAATACGACGAGATAGTCGAATACGCAATAAAGTTGTGGGAACATATTTGGAAAATAACTGTGCTATGTTAAGTTCCAATGCAATTTTTAAATTTGTATACAATGGCATAACTTACACATAATTATAGACATCAACGTATTTTCCATGAAATTTACAAAACCACTTGGAGTTTTGCATGTTAATACTTAAACTAATAAACAAATGCATATTGAATGGATATTCATTACAAATTTGAAATCGATAGCTTTCCCTGAGAAAGAAATCTCAAAGGGAAGGGTTAGTGCTGCGGATGTTGTAGTGCATATAGACCGTATCGGACAAGAGACGCCGACTAAACGCCGCGTCACGCCCAACCGAACCACGCAACGTCCAAATCATAAGAAACAGTAAAATTATGTGCGAAATTTGTAAGCACTACGTTAACCCATTGTACAAGTGATAACATCAACGATGAAAAAGTAACATTAAAAGAAACAGACATTTACACTGATACACTTTCTTTTTGTTCCATTAAGACCATTTATTAAGTAAGATAATAAATTTCATACATTACGACACTCGAGCGAAATGGACGAGTTAGCTCATGAGAAATTTACGATTGTTCTTAGTAAGATGACGTTTCCGTTTCTCGCACAATTAAACAAGAGAGCATTTTGCCACCAAAAACTAAAGTGACGCAGCTTTGTGTTTATTTGAATAGTGAAAACGAGTTGGAAAAAACTGACCCAGATGCGTTAACAGGTGGTTTCGATGTGGCGTCTATACCTATTGAACCGTAGAACTTCTTACCGATAATTGTTCGTATTTGAGTAAACACCCACAGGGCTTTCTAACAATTTCTTCAAGCCGTGCGAAATAATTTGAAGATAATGTTGGTTACCACTTTAATGTGAGCAATTTTAAGAGAATGATCCCGCAAGATATTGCCTGTTGTAGGTCAACAATCTTTAATTCCGGAGTGATTACCGGCGATAAATATCTCCGACAAATAAAAAACCAAACGAGAAGAAAGTAAATCGTTTATCCGATCGAGCGTTCGCCAATTGGATTGCAATGAATCAAAGTTTCGTAGTAAATGATGAGAAAACAATACCCAAGATGTTAATCAGGGACGCGCCAACGTATCTGTATCCACTGAGTGGTCTGACAAGCGAATCGCATAGCTTGTTGGATTTATGTGGGTTAACGTGAATCACCGAAATCGAACAGAAGGTACATCGACTTGTTAATATTAAATTTATCGGACCCAGCAAATATACAACAATGGAAGACACGACGGGAGCTTTGTTTCGGTAAATGATATGATCATGAACAATATTTTAGATAAGTACCTTAAGTACAGCAGTACGAAATTTAAGTTTTATGTAACTTATAGTGTAGGAAATGAAAGTTTTTAATTTCGGCTTTTGTACAGAGACACTTAATTCTATGTGTAAGTCCGTGCTTTGTGCTTATTGTCATTGTACATATTTCTGTATTGTATGATTCAAACGTGTACAATGAGAGCTTCTGACATGAATAAATAACTATTAGGTAATCATTATTAATATTTGTTCAAGAAACATATACCTTTTATAATTTTCAAAGAACATTACTACTTCTCGTTGAGCAAACATGTGTAGAGGACATTATCTACATAGGTATATTTTAAAAGTGTAAAAACTTCAGTCGGGAACATAATTCAGTACACCTTTGATTCCACACTAATCAATTACTTATATTTACTTTAAATAGGTAACGTAATTCACAGATGTCAAAAACGTTTCAGGGTAATCTGAATGGATAGCGTAAGATTAAAATTACATTGCGTCCACCGTCTGCTCTTGAAGTTCGTATTCAGGTATCATAATTTTGAGATATGCCACATTAGTGTCAATAGCAATAGCTTTCATTGTACAGACCATAACTTTAGGAATATGTCACGGCAATATTAAATGGCGATCTTTGTATTAATTTTGCAATTATTTTCGAATTTCACTGTCATCTGCATAAGACAAACTGCAGGAAAGTGCAGCGCGTACGCTGTGCCATTGACCTACAATGCAATGCAGCCTACATACAGCAGCGGTAACAAGCAACCCGCACTTAACCTGCGAATATGATGCACACCACGTACTAAATTACTACTTAAGAGCTATTCGAGTATCGTAATCCAATACTTATTTGATGTCAGACCGATTTCTGTATGATAATAATTTGAGTACATGACTAGCAGGATTTAACTAGGGACTGTAACTTTACTAGCCTGTGCAATTTCCAATTTCACTTCGAACCGCAGGTCACTATATTATTTATGTCATTAGGGAGGCGCCACCATATCAGTATAATTTCCAACAAATCGATAATATAATTGGTGGGTATACTGTCGAGTGGAATTTTACTTTTGCAATAAATCTATGATTTTTATGTGATTATACTTAATTGGAGGGATAACTGTTATAACAACAATTATACGAATTGTGTGAAAATTAAAGTCAAATTATGTTATAAATGGGAAATAAAAAGTTTGCCGTAGGGCAAAAGGCTGGTGAAGGATGTAAAGTAAATTACACTTTTAGCCTACTAGCTTTTAGTATAAAGATAATTCTGTTGCAGGTACTACTCTCGTACTTTCATGATGTGTTTTCTGATTAGTCCGTAGAAATAAACTAAGATTTTAAGCTCGATAACAACGGCGATAAAATAAGAAAGTTTGCAAAAAAGAAATTGTATGTTTACGGAATCTCGGAGACCGCATTGTTTTACGTGCAATATCTCGATACCGACTAACACCGAAGAGTATTTATTACTAACAATGCAGTTCGACTTCTTGTAAGTATATTATTAAAATTCGTATAATCTAATCCTTGCTTAATGAACGGATGTGGTCAAATCAAACGGGTAGGTAATATTGGCGCTAATATAATAAGTCGACGGAGTGTGACGATTTGTTATAAGTTTCCTTACTTTCTCTCTTGTAAAATTATTGAGTCCAAGATATCAAATATAAATATATGTAAATATAAAAAAATGTGGTTTGGATTATTTCCACGTAATAATATAATAAATAAATATATACCTGGGAAAATTCCACACAAATTGACCTAGTCCCAAATTAAGCAAAGCTTGTGTTTTGGTAACTAGACAACGATATATTTACTTATATAGATAGATATATACTTAAATACATAGGACATCCAAGACTAAGGTACAAATATTCGTGTTCATCACACAGATATCTGCCCTCAGCGGGATTCGAACCGCGACCTCAAGTTTCGCAGTCAGGAGCTCTAACCACTAGACCAGACGGTCGTCAAAATATAACAATGTTTAAGTTCGAATCCGCAATAAAGATATTCACAAAGCAATAGGTTGAATTATTTCGGATCTTAAAGGAAAAAAAGTAGTTTTTTTTAAGGCGCTTAACTCTCTTGAAGGTATTATAAAAAACATATTTTTGCCTATATTTACAGGTTGGTTAGAACGTAAAAAGGTTTTAAATGGAACCGAGGGAAAAGTCGGGGGACATACTTTTTGGAATATCATTATATTCTTCTACGTTCACAACAACTGCTCACACAAAATCAGCTCTTGTACCAATTTGTCGGTGCATTAGCTCCGGTTAGCCCATTGGTGATTAACATTAGGTTACAGTCCGAATGATACTCAGAATTCAATTGGCAATCTTATTTACTTTTACCTTTTAAATTTCCTTAAATAGGCCAATACTTGTGAAATCTAACAGTCGTATAACTAGAATCATTTAAATGTGATATGGGTTAGTAGTGATATGTGAAATCGAATTACAGCGGACAAGAAACTAGAGATAGGTAACTCAATGGTCGAGTTCACAATTGAAGAGACCGATGTATCTAATCACAATTAATTTCTGAATCTATCTAGAATTGACTTACGTACAAATCGTACACGATCTCTAAGTTTAATTTCACATTAAAATCAAAACGTTTAAATTCCGTTTTAAGAAATTATAAAACGATAAAATTATTAAGTTTGAAAGCAAATTACTCTCAACAGTTCCGATCTAATCTCTGAAGCGTGATCTTTTAGTATCATTGTTGGCGTAAAGTGAAACAGTTAAGGTTATGAGGGCAGGAATTTACGGTCTGTGTTGTATGATAAGCACCTGTCAAAGTACGTAGTAGCTGGCGAAATATTTTCTGATACGGATCATGATTTCAGTGAACAACCTTCTTTTTCTCCAGCAATAGGTCGCTAGTTGTGACTATGTTCATAGTTTAATGGCTAGCTTAACGAATGTATTCATGGTACCTACTTTAAGTACCAAGGAGCAAATCACCTTTGAATATTTCCATATCTATGAAATCTGAATATAAAGCATAGAATATGCTACCGGCATGGAGAAGTGGTAATTTACATATATTTACGTAATAATAATAATAAATATAAGTCAAAATTAAAGTAAGGTAAAAATTCGTAAAGCACTAGGCGGTGTCCGCAACTTTGCCTAATTTCATGAAAAAATCATAAAATTGCACTTTAATTTGAAATAATGTAATCGTCTTTTTTACCGGACGATTCGTTCCAGACATGAATTTTATACTGTATTAAAACTTTTTAAATGTAATTGTAAAATGAATTTATTCAAAACGTTCAGACTTATACAACTTTAGGCGGGCAGACAAGAGATATTAACTATAATATAACAAAGTACTAGAAAGGGTTTCAGTATATTTGTATTCTTTTTAGCGTTTCACTTCGATCCGAATCTAGAATATGAATATCGCAATATGTGTATGCTTCCGAATTATAGCGAAGGCGAAGAGCATTTATTGCAGGGTCAATGATCACCAGGTTCAGTTGTATGAACTTGTATATACAGATCTCAGTTAAGATTAAGGCAAACCAGACAGTTATTTTATGAAACTGTAATCTCACAGAATTTATATTTGATAGCAGATACAAATAGTCATAAGCTACATTACTTGGCTTAAAAACAACAGATTTTCAAAATCTATTTAAAATTTTATCTTCACTAACTTGACGAAGAATCGGAATAATTAATTTTGTCACCTTTTATATATACACACATATTTATTATATCTCAAGCTATAAAAATATGACAATACTCCTACCTTTTCTTAATGAATATGCATCAAATATAAACATAAATTGTAAATTACAGTACGATGTCAACGGACAAATGGCGATGGTTAAAGTAAACACAGTCTGTCATAGTAAAATTAATGAGTAGGAGCAAAAAGCAGCCATTGAAGGAGGAAAAACAGGTGCAAGGGTTCAGTGGGCCCAAGTGCTCCGAACGTTCCCACAAGCGACGGTAATAACACCATTCACAATGGTCTAATCACTTGTATACATAAAAAGGTAAATAACTTTATTCCGCGTTCGCTACATTTTAAGGCTTCAATCACTATTAGACACACACTGCGCTATCTACATCCGAATCGGAATCTGTAAGTAGCGGTACCGTTTAGCTTTTTATGAGTAATGATATAAAAAATCTCAAAATAAAAGCCATTATGTCTACTGTTAGCCTTTTAACCCATAAAATTCGCTTTCTACGGCCACTCGCTGTTAAAGTCATTTAAATACTAAACGTACAAATACTATTATAGCCAGTGAACTGATTCAAGTATATAATTTAAGTTTATCTAACTTACCTACAACTGTCAGAGCCAATATTTATAATTAATGCTATAATTCGCACTATTAAAACACCATTGACTTGCACCTGTTTTGTCTCGAGGAATGTATCATTGAAACCCGGAAGCGTCATAATTATTCGCATGCGGGAATATTTATCTACACGCAATCTTCAATATAACTTTCTAATGAAAATCTATGATTTAAATCAATTTGTTCTTTGACGTTGATCCACCATTAGCAAAAATATTCGTGAGTGCGTGTATTTTGTTTTTGATGAGCACGATATTTACACAGCTCATCATCATGTATGCTTTGAATTATATTAATTATAAAGTTGTTCTTCTTCACGAAAGTTCTTAACTTCCTCAGCGGGTTCGAATGTCAGTGGTGGTCAATTAGCTATAATTATTATGTGATTTGTTAGGTGGTCTTCGAATTGGCGCCGAAGAAAGTTTAGTGTTCGGTCGCGTGCTGTGGCTCATTCAAAAAGGAACGAAAATGCCAATAGAGAATTGCCCCTTATGATTAATGAATGGTGCGTGAAATTGAAATGGCTTTAACATTTTACACGGGTTAAGTCTTTATTGGTGCTTATGAGCATTCACTCAGTGTACAAAGAGATAATTGAAGCCGTCATCGCCGAATGAAACTTCTACTGATGATGCTTATGAGATTATTGTAAAAATAATCAGTTCTGTTTGCATGTCATGTAACAAGTATGACAGGCATAAATACCAAATAATTGTTGGTGAACAAACATTATTCATCAGTTTTGTATATTATTTTTAAAATGTTGTAAGTTTTTATTATGAACTAAAAAAGATCCTTAACATTTTTTTATACTCTATCGGTACTTTATCGGTAGCTGCAAAAACAAATGATGATCAATCAATATATATTTACAATAATCGGCCCTATTATGGCTTTTGTTTCAGAATTCAATTGATCCATGTAACGATTAAAGAAATTGGTATTATTGATCCAAGCCCATAATTTCGTTAGATAGAAAATCATGAGTGAAATCGTATAATGCCGTCTACGTCATTTAACATTGTGCAGTAATGTAAAGATTTTTTTTCTAATACCATTTTTGTAGGCTTTCTATTCAACTTTGATTGCTAATTTGTTTCGAAAGATCAATTTGATGTAATTCTTTTGAACAATAACTTGTTTAGTTAATATTGATCCTAAGAAGTTCTTACTTGTGCAGACTGGAATTTTAATCTACTTGCGTTGGATTGTAGACCTTGTTTTCCTAGAGCTATAAATAATGCGTAGTACACGATGCTAGCTTAGTATTGATCTAATGACAGATGCGCAGACTCGTCTCACGCACTCACACTTGTCAGCTCACTTTCAGTTTCGGCGCCGGTGTAAGCTTTGCTTTGCTTCCTTTGTTGTCACGCCGACTGTACAAAACAATGCTAGAGATAGATGAATTTGGAACAAGTTTGTAACAAGCGAATAATGTTCAATAAATATAATAATTACTTAGTTCTGAGTTCTCACATACGTATACGTAATATTTATTTATAATTCGCTGAACTCCGCGGTTTTACCCGCGTATAAATAGATTTTATAGTTAGTGTCTTTTCTGTAAGTAAACAAATCCTGTGTTAATCCGGCCAGCAAATCTATCTCTGTTCCAAAATTGAAATCAAGTTTGGAACGTGATGAATATTTGTGTGAAATATGAACAGAGATCCTCACGTTTCCGTTTCGTTCTTTGCACTTCACGTTTATAGTATTAGTAGGAAGTAGGGAAGCTCAATATAAGGAAGTAAATCTAACATCATTTATACAAAATTCCGTTAGATAAAATATCAACCGAAGTTAAGCCAATTAAAAATAGCGACAAATATAAAACAGTTTTTATCGCGATTGTCGGTCGTTGGTGACAGATTTAGTTTTTCCAGAACTTCTTGCCGAGGGAGACAGTGAAGGCCGATTATTCAAATGTAGTACAAATTCCAATGCGTCACGGTAAACGTTTAAACAACTGGGTTAAGTGAAGTCACCAACTGTTTTGTAAAGATAAAACTTGTGGGAGTAACTACACGCTCTCGCTACGTGCTACTAAAGGGAATGGAAAGCAAACATTCCCTTTTCATGACCAACAGAACTTTCCACGAACAAAAAGTTTTGGATCTAGCTAATAGGACATTATTGGAAAGCTTGTAGAGGTAAAAAGCCGAAGAATAAATTATTGTAGGTAATGCAAATTCGTTAAATTCGATAAAGTATTCTCGCAATCGGATGTAGAGCAGAGCAAAGAACTATTATCTGCTCTCGGCATGTCGCGATCTTACAATGTGGAGCGCACAAACACGCAACGAGCAAAAACATGACCACAATCTCAACATGATGTTCCCAGCGAAATAGAATACTTAATAAGAACTACTGTGCTGTGAGGTACTAACATCTAGAAAAGGTGTACTGAAAAAAAACGAATGTTTACAACGCTCCCGTCCGTAGTTCTACAAAATGCGTATTACTACCTATATCCCGTATTCCAAGTACATTATGGTCATAAAAACCAAAAAGAAATAAATTGAAAGAAAAGTTTACCTCTAAAATGTTAAGAATTTATGTTCGCATAGGTCGTCGCGCCTCCCCTTTCAGAACCTCTGATCCAGTAGATAAATATTTAATTAGCGAACCGGCAAAGGCACAGGTTCAAGAACAACTAGAAATTTTCAATTGCAGAGATATAGATGATAGTATTTATCTTAAGCGCTTGATCGAGAAATAACGATTGAAATGCTTCAAAGTTTAATAGAAACGCTGTCGGAAGGTTGGGAAGGATAGTTGATAGTACTGAAGCAGACTGGAATTATACATTTTCTTAAAATAAATACATGTTTCTCTGATGCGGAAGCTACTGTTGTTATTCCAACAGGCGGCGGCGCCATAGCCACCGCAATCATTCCCGGTAAAAGAGCAATTTCCTAGACTTTGTTAACTTACAGCACGACCCTACAAATTGTAAGGAAAGTTCCGCGCTCGTGGTACAGGGATACGGTGAGATTATAAATCAAAATAATAGCATTTCCCTTCAATTTATTGCGCATCACTAGAAGGATCGTCTATTACATGAACCTACGTTCAAAATAGACAAAACGTGATATCTAAAATCATCCACCTGAACATAAGGAGCAGGAGGATGCAGGAGTGTGAGTTTCTTAATTGTACATAATAATATCGAAAATTATTACATCTATATACATAGGACAGTATTTATATACACAGCTAGGATACTGTGCCCTACGGCTTCATACGCAATAAATTTTATAATCGATTCCCGTGGGTAGAGAAGTATGAAGATAAATAGCCTCACGCCTTCCCACAAGGGTTCCCGAAGGGGTAAGCGAAGGTGTGTAGGTAGCACCCACACAACCACTTTATTATAAGCCTATTAGTAATAATAATAATAAAAATAAATATGAAAAAATAAATATAATAATAAAAATAAATTTAATATATACTGTATTACTAATTACGCCTACCCCGTTAGGGACTCTGCTTGATGATAGGTATGTATGTACCAAAGAAGCAAAAATTATACAGATCTGTGGCTATTCTCATTTTAAATTTAAGTGATTTAAAAACATTTATTTATATTATTATTATATTATACACAAAACTGACACACCAACCAAATTATCGTGCAAAATGAAAAGCAAAGTAAACGTAAAGAGGTAATGTTCTTGTTACGTAAAGAAAGCATAACATGGCAACTAACCTTTATGGAAAATGATCAGTTATTCAACCACATCGCCGGGCATGACTATGTTCTTTAGCTAAATTAGTATATAGTACGTAGGTAATGTGCATGGGGGATAATTTATACAGTCAAGTTGAATGGTTCAATAATAGCTTTATTACTTGTGGCTAATGGTGTGTTCTGCTCTTACATTTAAATATGAATATGTATGCACAAAGCGATAGCTATAGCGATATAAGCTGTACTTATACTTAGAGAAAGATAATTATACTTAGTGCACAAAACTAAATTTATCATAGACACAGCTAGTGCCCGCGGTTTCACCCACGTACAATTTTATGTCATTTATCGTTTTTTTTTCAACAAAACAAAACAATAGAAAAATCTAATCTTTGCTATGATGTTAGTAAAGATTTAGCTTTCTAATGGTGAAGTAATTATTATTAATTTATTATAATTAATTTTAAAGATTTAAGATCGGCCAACTAGTTTATGTCTTAAATCATAACAAACAGACAAAAAAAATAATCTTTCCTCTTAATAATATTAGTTATATATAGTTGACTCAGATATACCCAGATAGATATTTGACAACTATGGCTATTGATTTACTTGAAGTCATATTTCCGAGAAAATTACATTTTACCGTATAAACTAAGGTATTGATTCTCGTTTGCAATCCATATTATTGATACTAAAATTATTAAAGCGAAAGCTACTGTTTCTTTGTTCGTTTACGACCTTTTCAAGACGTTTAGTCTTGACTGACTGACCGGATAGGAGGGATGGATAGGAGAGAGATTTGGCAAGGAAAAGGTGTATACGAGGATGATGTCGAACGAGGAAGACGTAGTATAAATGGTGATGGTTATAGTGATGGGGGTGACGGTGACACCACGGGGTATGAAAAAAAAATTCATAAGGATAAAATGATTCTACGCCGACAAAGTCGCGGTGAGCACCTAGGAGGTACAACGTGACCGCTTGTAAGCGATAAATGGTATTGAGGCCATAAGTTCGTAATTTGCTAGTGTATGTAGCTGTTTATTGCGGCGATATATGCAATTAATATTCAGAAAGTACCTGAAGTCACGATTAAATTAAAGTTTGTTATTGCATTTCCAAGGATTGGATTAGCTTCGAGTATTTGATTGGCTCTTTTCACGCACGGCCGGTTGCTATACCTATTAGTACAGACTAAGATAATCATTAGGGAGAATCAATTAGTTTTGCTCATTGAAAATACTATTTCCTAAGGACACAAAAGAAGTAAATTAACATCTATCATCTATACATTTTTAATGTACGTATGCTTGAGAAACGGAATTCACACTTTGGAGCATTACTAAAGTCGCTAAGAAATATATTAACTAACCGTAAAACCATTATTATTTAATATTTCTTCCAAGTTGCGTGAGTTCAATAGGTGATTTGCCATATATGCGTATGACTAGGATAGCGATACGCACGATCGACCATTACGTTTTCGTCGGAACGAGTTTCGCATACGCGCTGAGCGTGTTGCGCTCGCGGAAGAACCAACTAATGACCGGTACCTGAGATAGGAACGAAGGAACTGACAACGGCGATTCTTCCATAACGGAGTTGTAGAGGAGGGAACACCGTTGTCAGCCTTATCGATCGTTACAAAAGTACATTTACGAGCTAACTAACATTCATATATATTCATCATAAAGTAAAAATTACTTGTCAATGAGTTCGCATAAATATAATATGAAAATCATGAAACAAAATTGAAAACAAACAAAGTGAAAGCAAGTTATTACCACAAAAACACAACAATGATACACGCACATATACCTAATGCTACCTCTAAAATATAGAGATTTCATTGGGAACCTTAAGAGTAGGTAGCCATAAATACTGCAAGCTTTCATGCGAACATTTATTTTAAATACTTTCTAACAATAGGCGAGCTGAGACAAGTACACGACCATAGAGACTCCAATATAAGCTTTCGTTTAAACTAAGTAATAGAAGATGGCATCGTGAACACAAAGCATTTCAGCATAGCCGTGGAGGTTGCAATAAAAACAAAGATGGTAGCGCGCGCCACGATATAGAAAAACACGAAAATAACAGCAGTAAATCTCTCGAGTATTCAAGCATAATGCCCATTAGAGCTTAGCGCCGCTTCCATTCAACCGATCTTAGTAAACAATACAAAAGTGCCTCCGTCGAGTGATCGACCTGTAAAATCTAGTTCATTGATTGTCACACGACAAATTGCATAACGTTCACCGTTAACACGAAACGCGAACAACACGCAAGAATCGAGACACAGGGAAGACAATACTACGAAAAATAGATTGAGTGGGGATCGAGCGGATAGACGCCGACAGCGATTACCGTAAGATCGGTTCAAACGGGACTAGCTTTTGTGGCTATTTATGATTTAAACTAAAGATGCATGACATGACCATAGCAGGCAAATGGAACCTAAACTAGCCTTGTTTGCGGTTAATAAATTACTTGACCAAGCACACATTTAGTATATAAGAATAAATGAGACTATAATTTCTGCTTTCACGGAAATACAAAGCTTCGTTGCCCTCTAACATAGCAGACATTCCAGAATGTAGCTATTGTTTGGCGTGCATCGTATAGTATCGGGGCATGTACACCACAAGCTTGGAATTACTTTGTGCACGCAAATTTATACCTACAGGCAAATAGGAACATTCACGGCCCATAGTCGATGACGCGTTATCTGATCATGTATCGGCAAAGGATTCATTACACGGCACTCCTTGGGTAATTGTCCTATAGCATCCGGATAAATGTACGATCGATCTCGCCTTATCGGGCTATCAGCCCTCTAAACATAGCACGTGTCCCATATTAAACCTAAGCTTATATATAGGTATAAAGTACCATTGATTTTATAGATATCGTATCGTGTCTTACCAATATCTTCCTGTCGTTAGCAGTTGGGAGAACATACACAATAAAGACGGCTGACTCTCGATCTGATGTAAATCTTTACCCACTCCATTTCAATGGTTTGTATTGTTCTATTTTAACGATAAATTCAAGCGATTTTCTCCGACTTTCGTGAGCATTTTATAAGGAAAGTTTGCATTTACAATGTCTAAACAAGATATATTTATCACGACAGCAAACATATTAAGAAACGGGGCAGGATGGTGAGATCACGATGGAACTTTTAAGGATTTCGTTTAATCGGATTGTATGAAATGAAATAGCCGCTTTCGCGATGGTCTAACAATTTAAGGAGTGCCTACGTGCACTTACTATGGTCGTAAGTCTCGAGGATAATACGTGTAGACCACGCACAGGTCGTGAGATGCCAAGAGATATAATACCCGATAAATTCAATTTATCTTATTAGAATGCTATCGCGAAGCGGACCGTAGCTGGCAGGCGCGGCGTGGGCCGGGAAGGGATCAAGATAGTTGCATCAGCAGCTAAGCCCCAGGACCTTGTATGCGTCCTGCCCTTATCTCACAGCCCACGCATTGAATAAGAAACTTTCCGTTAAGTAGATCAAGAACATTTCTATCAGTAGCAATTTTCTCTGAGTAATGATACAAATGGTAAATACAGGTATGTAATTTATTTTAAATGTGCTTATTTGCACTACTTACTTAAAAGGATATTGAAAGATAAATACTATCTTATCAAATAAGAAGATAACGGTCCGAGTAGCGGCAACGAATTTCACCGCATATCACGATTGGAAATAGAAACCTAGCAGAAAGTAAGCGTGTACCCTGAAGGGATATGGAGGCTACACGTATATTAACCTACTCATTATTCTGTAGAAATAGTTCCGTCTAAGAAACATTTCGCTTTCTTAGCTATTTATTATCCGCAGGCCATTAATTCCCCATTCGCCAGGCGGCACGACTCCAATTAATATTTGTTTTCACACCGCCTTTGGGTTGTAAGGGCCATCAAGCTACTGAGTTAGCGGCGGTAACAAATTCCCTTGTGACGTGGACACGACATCTCGTAACCAGATCTGGAATAGAGCCCGTGGCTCGGTGCTATGTTGCGGGATATACCGGGTTTCAATACAAAGTTACCAGGGTAGTGTCTAATAAATTCGCGCAAGGAGGTTGTACTTGGCTGGCTTTTACATAGTTTCAAACATGCCTTATAATTTGCTGTACTTAATGGAACATGCAACATCATTTATTTGTAATCTATGGAAAATAATTAGTACGAACTTACCGTAATTTGAATTCAAATGTATTTGTTAATAATCATGTTGGGTACCAGAATAATATATGGCGAATACGTCGCACGCCTATGGATACCAATGTCTTTGTTTTCTTCTCAAACGTATGGAGGTTTCTTCCCAATCTTTTCCTTCACCATAAAGCTTGTAGTGAGATTAATCACTTTCTTTCATAACGTTAAAACATGTTGGGTGGTCGGACAAAAGGAAATATTCGGATTATATCACGATTCTGTACCACGCGAATTGTTTATTGTTAGAAAAGGATTGTCATGTAGAACATTTGCAAGTTTCATTAACAAAGCATAAAATGAAAATACGACGTTTAGTCGTGATTCGATTGCGATCTTAGAACTCGCTTCGTGGAGTTAGAAATACGGCTTTATATGAGCGCGGACAGATCAAATGTTATGACATTGGGACGCCAATGTAATGTTCACAGTATGTATCGTCGTAATAATATATCGTAATAATACTGACTCAGTTATCAGTTTGCAATACAAGCTTCGCAGCTTAAACAATTATTTCATTGCAAACCTACTTAATATTATAAGAAAAATAGTCATGAGGATGTTTGTTTGTCTTGAAATTTGGCACAGAGTTGGATCATAGCTGGATTAACACATAACATTTATTAATGAAAAAGGTCTAGGTAGGTAGTTATACGATTAAATTTTACGCGGTACATATCTGTGGACCAATGCCACAGTGTAGACAAAGTTTTAATTATGAGTTTATGCAGAAATTTCTAAATATCACTTAGGTATCCCACTTTTAAACTTAAATCTGAGCTTTCCTCGGTCTCCTCCCTTTAAGTTAAAGGTTCTAATCTGTTATATCAGTGCCACATTAAAAATATAACACATTGTATAAATTTCTGTCATGTATTTTTTTACGAATCAGCATCTGATACACACACATACATATTCAAACGAAATTCTATATATTTTATTAAGTTACAAGTACTAGTTAAAACAAAATTGTATCGATTTGATTTTGCTAAAACTAGTTCAAACCCAGTTGGAAAAAGCTCATTAAAAGTGGTATTGAGTTGATATAAAATCTTAATCGAGATACATGGCGCTCGCTCGCAACCTGTTGTCGATCGTTAAACTAACAAGCAAATATTACAAGGAAGTGCCTAGTCAGTGGTCAGTAACATATACGGGAACATGTGTTTAATAATGAGCTACCTACATAATTTATTCATTGAATTAATAAAAGTACCACGGTGGCAGAGTGGTTCGAGTAGTTGCCTTGACAAAAAGATTGCAAGTACCAATGCGTTTTTCTGAACTTAAGTACAGTGATTAGTCACCCCACGAGCTTTACGGTGAAAGAAAACTTCGAGAGGAAGCCTGCATACGTTTGAGAAGAAATTCAAAGCCGACGAAATCGCCATCTGTCACGTTAGCACCTAAAATATATTTCTGGCGGAAAGTGCGCGTGTGGGCACTACCTATACATATGTGCTTATCCCTGTCCTTGTAGGAAGGCGTGAGGATATATAATTAATAAATCAATTATATTTTTTATAATGATGATGAAGATATGTGTGCGTGACATATTTAAGTGCCAACGTCATGATATTGTTGTGTAAGTTTTAAGAGCCATGTATATATATATATATATATAGTAAGGCCCAGTGCCATCGTAAGATTTCAAATGCAAACTGTGGTTAACACTTATGAGTTTTATCTGAACGTAAGTAATTTATCACAGCATGAGCATTCTGAGCATCAGTGAATAAAAAAGCTGGTATAATTTGGTTTGATATTTGTAATAAATCTATGGCGTGGTGTGAGTATATAATACTAGCGGCCCGTCCCGGCTTCGCACGGCTGGACATTTATTTTTTATAAATTTTGGCATATTTTTTTTTCTTGCAATTAAAATATTATATATTATTAATATACTATATTAATCAGTGATAATGTAGCATTCAAATGGTGAAAGAATTTTTTAAATCGGTCCCGTACTTTGAGCCAATTCCTTACAAACATACTTACATACAAATCTTTCCTCTTTATAATATTAGTATAGATAACCCAATTTCTTACAATGTGATGAAATTGAGTGTATGGTAAATTCAGGTAAGTAGCTTCCAAGATCTTCAACGGATCTCAGCCATCCAAAAAACTGTTAAAGTTTACTTTGACCAAAGTTGTGTCAAATGTAAAATAATATGGTATGAGACTCTTGTGGGAAGACGCGAATATATATTTAGGTACGGTTTTTTGTCATTCTTGATTATAAACTTGTGAAATATGAATATAATCCGTCATAAGACTTACCGAGAGCGTTACTTATTCAAACAAATCGAATGAATACAAGACCGCTTTAATTCACTTTCATTTGTAGAGTTCACAAATGAATATGAAAGCATGAAATCTGAAGATATTTAATCTGAAGATAATCATAATATTTGCCGTGACAAAAACATTTATGAAAATGAAATGGTTGCCATTCATCGGGTGTAGCATTTCTTATAAATAATTAAATAGAGCAATCAAAAATATATTAATGAAACGATAATGTTGTTACATCTCTGCCAACCCCTTCGGAGAACTTCGTGGGGCAGGTTTAAGATATAAATAATAGTATAATGGGTTAATAGCAATACTTAAACTAAGGCAAAACTTGAGATAAAAACATATTTTACGACAACAGTGAATATAAAAGCCAGATAATGCCAGGAATCTTCAATAACTATAAAGTAACCAGCCGAGTTCAAGCACTTGAATGACAGAATCGTTATGCCTAGGGAAAGCTTTCAGCCCTCCTTAATTAGCCCTCGGCAATTAAATACCCACTGAGAATAACTAAAATGAGCGCTCAATTATGTAAAGCATCTTTACATTTATTAACAGATGCTAGAGCAACTTTAACAACTTTCCTGCGAAATGAAAAAAAATAATTTAAAGTTAATGTGGGAAATACTTTTATTGTTCAAATGCATTATATAAGCACCACGTATAATTCGCATTCGAATAGGATAAATCTAATTAATTGCTTACATTTTTTTTTTTTAGCTTCGTACCGCATTCATTCAACATTGGTCACAGTCGTAAACAAATGCTTAATGAGCTTTGTTGCGATTCTATAGAACCCTTTTCTAGTGAGAGGTTATGAAGCAACACATTCTCATGCAGTCGATATGCAAATATATCAGGATAAGTCGGAAGTAATTACTAGTCGGTTACGTAACACAACCCTGAACCTGTATTGAGGTTGGTCGCGGCCAACGAACGCGGATCGCGTCCGACCGACAACACTTGATCATTTAAAATAGAGTTTATTCCATTTAATTAATTGAAATATATATTTACTTACATTAACTGATATCAAATTCTTGAATGATATGGAACGCGTAGTAGGTACGCGTGCCTATTTTCTATTGAAATGTAGCTTACCTGATTAAATTCTGTGAAGGGTGTGCTTGCTAATTACTTGAGCATTATCTATCGTTATCATTAGCTATGACAGTTATCATTTCATGTTATTGCCGCACAATTATGTTTGAGTGTATAATTCCATAGATGTTATAAAAAAAAACAGCCATTAAATTATACTATAGTCTTGGACCTTCAATTTTCCAATTGCAATAATATAACTTATTAAATAACATTTCATTCGAATTCCATGCATAGACAACATACGCGAACAAATAAAATGAACAAAGCTTTCTTTACAAATGTATTATAGACATTTGTAAAGAAAGCTAGCGTCAAGTTAGTGCCTGTGGCATTCTTCGACATACGAAAGCCCATTATTCCAATACTTACAACTATTATGTTTTTAATATCGTGATATCACGAGTAGTAAACTAAAGTTATTAACTTATATAACACTGTACGATCAACGAGAAATCGTAAGTGTACCGAATGGTCTACACCAGTTATAATATCGATTAATGACATAAAACACTCACGTGAATAACATTAGCTTTTTAAATTTAATCAATTAACTTTAAAAACATGTCTATTGTAATGCTAAGAATTTCAATTATCAAACAAAAACAAGTTATCTCAAAATTATTTGCACGTGTTTAAGAATCAAAACGTTGCGGTCGCGCTAAGATTCTACCGCTCTGGATATTCTGAGTTCCTCAACACAGATGCTATTCGTATTAATTTATTGCGAATGTTTCAATAATGATGTATGTACAACGAATTGGTTCCATGGTTTTACTTCCATTTGCACATATTATCACACTGAGTCGGAGGCATACAGAGAACGCCGGCTCTCTCAATACTTACAGATCCCGAACTCGATCATAGTTTTATTATTAAATAATATGTCTGGATAAATAAGGAGCAAGTTATTGATACCGTTGAATGCTTAATGCTGCTCGTCCGTAGGCTTGGCCATCGATGTATATAATCCTCAGACGTGCAACGAGATTTAGTGCACAACGGAATCTTTTGGTTAAAGTTGTCATTACTTGGCTGATCGCCTTACAGAAGTTTCTTGCTAAATAACATATTAAATAATATATCCTCACGCCTTCCCACAAGGGTCCCCGAAGGGGTAGGCAGAGGTGTATAGGTAATACCCACACACCCACTTTCCGCCAGAGGTATATTAGGTGCCAACGTGACAGATGGCGAGTCCATCGCCGTTACTCAAGCACGACTATACATACGCCTTTGAATTTCTTCTAAGACGTATGCAGGTTTCCTCTCGATGTTTTCCTTCACCGTAAAGCTCGTGGTGTGACTAATCACTGTACTTAAGTTCAGAAAAACTCATTGGTACAGTCGGGATTCGAACTTGCGACCTTTGCGTCGCAGGCAACTGCTCGAACCACGCGGCCACCACGGCTCACATTTCCACAAGAAATTGTTATTTTGATAAAAAAGGGAAAATATATATAAAACATATTTTATTTTCATAAAAGCTTGGTTCAAGCTTTATTGGCGTCGACTATCGGTGTAAGCCGATGTGGCAGGCTATACATTTACAAAAGCGACTGGCGCCTGCCTGACTTACGTGGCCTGGTTCCTAGGGAGAAACCGATAACCTAAGTTAAGCTAGTTAGTTAAGGTACAAAGGACAGATTTTTTAACGAGCTCTATGTGGAGAGGATCACGGTGCAAACAGACAATTGTCTGTTTGCAATAAACCAATGAAATTTAGCGAAGAATTCTGTATTATATTTTTGAGTAATTACAGCTTGTAATAATAGTACCGTTGTTAGGGCTTTCTTGTAAGGATAAAAAAAATTGTGATAAAATGGTAAATCAACGATTAAAATACAGGTTATGAGTCGCATTTTATATTCCATACGCTGTCGCTAGGTTAAAAACCTAGTGCTCTCGTATGGTTTTTATTTTGTACATACAAACTTCCTTAAGTAATTATCATGACAAAAAACACATCAGAATACATTCAGCAGATGTTGAGTATAAGGCATTCAGTCTTTTTTTTATATCGTACTTGTAATTAATATATTGTAAACCACGACACCTCAAGTAGAACTAGAAAGCTTATTGAAGTAAACATTTTTATTGCACTTTTGAGAATCATTTGGTAATTTTCACGTATCAAAATCAAAGAAGAAATACGTTAAGACATCATTGCGGTTTAATAACCTTTGGTTATCTCAATTAGAATTACATCACGAATCTGAGATCATGTCAAGATCGAGAACCGAAGATGTACCTATCTTTTATGGTAAACACGTTGTGCCCTAGCTTTGACCTTGCTTTGGATAACGGATTCTGATACTGGTATTATGAAGAACACGATATCAGCTGATGCATCTGGTATTCCCAGTTAGTGGGAAACATTGCCGATTATTTGAATACCGTAGAATTTTAAATTTCATTACTCACTTACTTGGTCACGATTAGATATTGACTACAGCTTTTCTTTCTATGAAACTGATCACAATGTCTGTATTATATTATTGTATAGAACTAAATGTTTAGATAGAGTCGTATCCGGTACCCATTTTCAGCCACCCATGGTCAGTTTCCGTGTGAGATATTCAGCATAACTTACAAAACTCATGGGTAAAAAGGGTGTAATTCGAAATAAAACCGAATTTCACGTTTCGTTAACTGCAGGTGAAAAACCTCATTTACGCACGAGACAAGATCAACAAGCAATAAGGTCCATTTCAAAACCGCTGTGTCTATTTCGATCGTTCAACTTGAACGTGACGTCCGGTGCCTTTTTGTTGTAAGCATGGCCGTCGGAGGATCTAGCCAGGCTATAGCGCCTTCTCCTGAGTCATCTGCACCGACGTATCTGGCTATCGATGACTGAATCAGTACGGTCCCAGTGGTCAAAAAGAGCAGTAACTTTGATACAAGAATTATTGTAAGCCACGATGACAATACGATTACGTCGCATTATTAAAGTGATGTGCTTTATTACGGTGAGGTCATTCGCATTCATAAAAGTAATAATTAATATTATTGATCATTAATTAGGAGTCAACGCTACACTCAGTGAAAGTGCGAAAATAAATTCCAATCGGTGGTAGTAATTTCTTCCAAAACAATTAGATTCAAAAGCAAGAGTTAATCAGAACGCTCACTCACTGAATTTACAGAAAGAAGTGAAAGTTTTTCGTCGATTACATATAAAAACAAAAAATATGCACGAGTTAGTGGATTGATGATTCCTTTTGTGAGTGTTCGTGAAGGTCACGAGAGCGCATGGAGCTTTTATATAATATTGCACGTGCCGTGTAAAGTACCCTCAACATTTATCACGATTTATCGGTTATACTCATTAGTCTTGAAGGAAAAAAGAAATAGTCAGCTATTTTAGTTAAAAAGACGAATACTAATTGGATTTATCGTAATGGAATGACAACTTGAAATCACAATAAAGCAATATCTTGGTAAAAAGCTAATTGTACCTAAACTAGACTGTTTTGTTAATCTAGATTTTTTTTAGTTTTTTCGTTACAATAGTACTGATCATTGAAGCAGCTATTCTCTTATCTGCGGTATTGTATTGGTAAGACATGTTAAAATTGAGTTTCGCTGAAACTTTTGCGCAAACAAAAAGACAATTCTCCAATAAAAATAGTGCTAGTCACTAACTCTTATCTACATCTCATCTACCTACACTTGCACGGGTTTTTAAACTATCAGTATTTGACTTATTTGAGTGTTAACGAGGGGAGCAAAAGGTTTAAATTGAAATAAACTAAAATACAGTTAACTATGACAATTGAAGTGTAACGAATAATTTCTTTAACATAAAGCAGTTTAACGTATAAAGCTTCGGCTTCGAGTGTTTAAGAAACGCGACTGCTGCTCCGCATTTAAAGACACAATGAGCCTTTATAATCAACATTTGTGTCAATACAGGTTACTAGAGCAGATCAATGGTCAGATGTGGTAGGGAATACTTATCCAAAATTAAATCTCACAGCAGGTGAACATTGTAGTTCCTTACATTAGATATATTTCCAATATGAATGTAGGTACGAAAGCTTTCGGGTTTTTTCGGAACTTTAGAAGAATAGTAGTTAGGACTAAAAGAATCATTGGACTTCCTAACAATGATAAGCAAGATGGTTCAAATACCAAAACGCACATTCTGAATGAAATTGTCACCGTAGTGGTCATTTTGTAGGTTTATCAACCCGATCCAGCAACAAACGTGACGACGTAATCGACAAATCGGTAGGTTCATGACCGTGAAGTATTGCCACGAGTGAGAAGCATTGCGCACGAACGATTCCTTTCATATGCCAATAGTGAATCCCCCAAATACTTCATAAAATTTTAAGCATTCCAACAAAAAGACCTAACGTTAATCATTTCGCGAAACAAATGTGAAATCAATGAGTGGAGTGACGAGAGCGTTGACACAGAAACTCTCTGATGCAAAGAACTAGGATGAATGATATTGTGGTTTGCAAGCCGAGACCGACTTAAGAGATGCTTCCCATCATTGTTGTCAAAGCTAATGACGACTCGAGACGTTTTCAATGACATTACTATCATAAAATTGCATAAAGAGCTGTGTCAAACCTATTGAAATACCAGGATAAGGTCATCGAACAATAGCCAAAATATTATTTATGTAAATATAAAATAAAAAGTCAAAGTTATGGCTAAAATTGCATTGTATTTAATCTGATGTTATGATGTGATACGGTATATCGGTGTGAGGGGCAAAACACCCCGAATCCATATTTGAGGAATATTGGTGATATTTTTTATTTAACTCATTTCGTATTTCTTTCTATTTCAGACCGTACCGCTGCCGGCCGGCTCGACATCAGTTTTGGCAAAGCCTACAAAGTATCACTATTATCCACACAATCAACATATTTATCTGCTGCCAGAATGCGCTATACAACAGGTATGTACATATTTACTTTATATATGAAAACCAATTGTATGCCTCAAACTCAGATTCATTAGACCTTAGTTACCTTATTTAGTGAATGCCCTGCATTATATTTGTATGAAGGATAATTATTGAGTAAATGAGATTTTAAGTCAATCAAAATACGGTCTATTGGAGTGTAACTAAATCGTAAAAGCGTCCAATTGAAGATTCAAACGGAAATATTATATTTTATTTTATTTGTTGTTAATGTGTTATGTACCCTTCGTAAATTTTAACTCATGCTTTATATGTTATGGTACCTTAGAGTAAACAATAAAATGCATTTGCAGGTATGCAACGCGGTGTACGTCCGCTTGAACTACACACAGCCGCTGTGCGCGTGCCCGTCTCGTTACCGCGACCCGTGCTCTGCCAGC
>JACCPG010000267.1:12775-31635 GCA_016069955.1 Drepana arcuata
GAGTCACCGGTGCAGATGAAATGTAACTGGCAGACAAAAGCATGTTGCAGCCCTGTTAAGTAAGGCACAGAGGGATTTTAGAGTAATAATGGATACTGTTATTTAATAGAGCGCAATTCAAGTAAGTTTGTGACTCATTGCAGTGCTGAATGCAGAACAATGTCGACCTTTAGCATTTTCCTATGAGTTAATGGCGATAATTTTCTAACTTGAAGCGTAAGCTATATTCGACTATATACCTTGAGATATCTCCCCAAAATAATTGAGCCAATTTGACGTCTGACAATCGGTATCAATCAAAAACGGGGCGCAATCAGCATGGCTCGACGCCGGCTTATCAAACCGGACCCCGCGGGAAATCTGCCAGCCCGTCCGGCTCATATCTCCAACACTGAACTTGTTTAATCGACACGTTGCCAAGTTCCTTTACAATTTTAGATTATTTATTGGCCTCAGACGAAATCTGTTTCCGTTTTCTTTAGCACTTAGATCCTTCTCGGACTCATCTGGACTGTTAGTGCTACTATCCTTATAATGCATTTATATTTTAATTATTAAGTGTTATTCTAGGATTTAAGATACCCACTAAATATCATTAAAATTCGCTCAGTCGTTGACGCGTGAATCACTCATCGAACATATAAATACAATTCAATCATTAAGATACATTAGAAGGATGTGAATTTAAAAACTCAAAACCGACGAGCTTGTATGAAGGGACTGCAGAATGGGAATAAATTGGATGAGATATACAACTCTATAGATAACTGGCACCTACACTCTCTGTGAAGAACTCGGCGTGGTGATATTTATGTATTTCATGTGAGTAATATTAATAGGACATCAAGAAAATGTTCATAAAATTTACTCGAGCTGAAATAATTTGTACATTGGAATAAATACCGTTCATGGACTACTACAATTATAGCAGGCCAAGTTATTCATGAAGTGTGCCTTGGCCGCTTTAGTGCGACTTGTAGGTAAGTTGAGCGTTGCAGACTAGAGATTTACCGTTGATTTATAGCGAGGCCAGTTTTAGGCAAGCCTAGTTGAGTTGTAACTGCAGAGCGATCGATCGTCGCTTTTGGCAACCGTCGTGGCATAGATGATCCTACCTACATTTCATATTATATTTATTGAGCGTTTTCATTTCAGGTGTATTGGTGATTGCTCTATCGTAACATTATATTGAGCTTTAATAATTCACACCCTCTCTCCCTCCCTCTCATTCTCTCCAAGGAGCTCATTATTGGAAACCTTATTAATCGCGCAGGAATACAACACAAAAAATTTGATATTGGCTACGGACTTCTATAAGATGTTGAGGTTCTGCCCCAGTCGGGTAGCTTCAAATTCGAAGCGGAACCTTGTTATGCCGTACCTCTCTTATACGTGCGTCCTTTGTGTATCATACAAACAATCCTCTCAATATTAGGACTTAGTTCACCTACTGTTAGATGGTACAGCATAATCTAAGCCATTTATTGTGGAGAGCAAATATTTGCTTCAAAACTTTTTCAATTTTCTCAACTATTAAGGGAAGAGTCTTAACTCCCATCTAGACCATCGCAAGGCCGTTAGAACTTACAGTGGCAATAATTCGTGAGCTCACATCACTGCCTGTAAAACAGAAGTTAATTTAAGAAACGGTGAAATTGGTTATACAATGTCTGCTCCGGTATTCTGTATCATCCGACGGATTAGAATACGGCACATTTTGAATAGAGAGAAAATTTGATTATATCTCACTTCTTTGTCGGAATTACTTGAGTTTCACGAATAACGTTTTACCACAGAATTAATCTAGGCACGTGGTATGGTAAGGAATTGAGTGTATTGTAAGATAAAGCCAGTTCGAAATATACAGATGTCTGTTTAACTATTACAGCTAAGTAAATATTAATAAAGTTATTTTTTTTCTAAATATCTAGTCTCTAAATAAGCAACGCATGAACTATGAGAACTAGACAACGATTAACCTTCGTATATATAAGTTAGAAAAGGCAGAGTAAGACCACGTTCCAACTACCTAGATCAAATCGACGGGACACTCATGGACGGGAACGTCAAGAGTACACGAAACCGACGAGCATGTATAAAGATACTGATGAATATGGACGAAGCAAATGAGTTATGGAAGACTAGAGAGAACTGGCGCTCTATTCTCTCTGCCAATCCAGTTAGGGACTCGACGTGATTATATGTATGTATGTGTTTATATAAGCAATACATAAAAGACTATGGTCCAGATATTCCTGTCTATCACACCACACGTTACAGATTCACCACCGGTGGGAATCGAGCTGACGACCTCGAGCGTCGCAGTCACGAGCTCTGGCCATTAGATCTGTCGTCTAGTCTAGTGATCAGAGCGGCAAGACATCACACCTTGTGTGATAGACAAACGTGTCTGAGGAGCAGTTGTAATTTATTTTGTATTATTATAAGTCCTTACCTTAACAGCCGTGGTGGCCGAGTGGTTCGAGAAGTTGCCTGCGACGCAAAGGTCGCAAGTTCGAATCCCGACTGTACCAATGAGTTTTTCTGAACTTAAGTACAGTGATTAGTCACACCACGAGCTTTACGGTGAAGGAAAACATCGAGAGGAAACCTGCATACGTCTGAGAAAGAAATTCAAAGGCGTATGTATAGTCGTGCTGGAGTAACGGCGATGGACTCGCCATCTGTCACGTTGGCACCTAATATACCTCTGGCGGAAAGTGGGTGTGTGGGTATTACCTATACACCTCTGCCTACCCCTTCGGGGACCCTTGTGGGAAGGCGTGAGGTTATTATTATAAGTCCTTACCTTATAAGTGCCGAGGTGCTCAACAACGCAAGGTAGGCTGGCATCCCGGCCGAGAGCCACGGTTACGTTAGGTATCGGCTCGGCGAAGCGGGGGTCCTCGGTCAGAACTGTGGGATAATTCATTATATTAATAAATGCTATTACATATTTCAGTCCAGTAAAAAAAACATTTGAATTGGTTTGAGTTTGGAACATCTCTTTATCACTGTCGAGATTCGAACTTGCAATCTTTGTGTTCTAGGCAACTACACTGATCACTCGGCCACCATGGCTTATTAATGATATTATTACATAGATAAGCTAAAATAGCTTAAGTTCTATACCTTGAGCTATTTTGATCATCACTTAGAGTCCCTCACAGGGTAGGCAGAGAAAGTAGAGCTCCAGTTCTCTCTAGACTTAGCTATTTTAGCTATTCAATATTAGTACAAATATGTTTTTTCAAACCTGTTTCTACATCTTATTTACTGTTATGAAACATTCCATCTAGGTGCCCAGAGTGTTTTATTTAGAATAAAATGTATGCATACATTTTAATTTCCAATTTATTATTTTAAGTCCAAAATAGATATTTTTAATCAGAAGTTTCGTAGCAGGTCGTAATGACAAGCAAAGTATTGTTTATTGGAGAACTTTCTCGAATTCCCGCTTCGGGATAAAGCCGGTGATAACGCGCGGCTTTGTAAAGGGTACAGTGATTACGGGTGGGGTGCCACTGCCAGCTGGGAGTAGGGCTTCATCACAACATAATAATAATAACTACACACTTAGAAGACTGCACGAGCTGAGATATTGCGGTAATTACAGCTGCAAACAAACCAAGGGAAATCTAGTGAAGGTTTGCACGAGATGATAGACCTATAATGACCTGGTCCTTATAGATGACCAATATATAATACATATTTGCAATATCAAAGTAAAATTGTATAAGATGGTAATTTTTCTATAAATATATCAATAAATCGCCAAATAAAGGTAGCAGAAGTAAACTGAATGTATTCTATACTTCCTCCTAGTGTAGTCTTTACTGATCTGCTATATACCCAAACCATGTCACATATAACTTGTAACTCAATAAAGAATTTATTATTATTATTATTATTATTATTTATTATATACTGAGCTACAGAAATAATTAAAGCATGCATAAAGATAAAGATAAAGACAAAAAAGGTTTTTAAGTTGGTGTGGATATCTAAAATGGATGAGTGAAGAAACATTGACGAAATAAATGTAAAATGCAATAGTGTATGGAGAAGAGGAGGAGAGAGAGAAGATGGAGAGGAAGACCACGTTCCAACTACCTTGATCGAATTGATAGGATGCACAGGGATGGGAAGGTCAAGAATCCTCGAAAAGAGTGAGCATGTATGAAGGGAATGATGTATGTTGGTCAAGCGAAAGATATATGACGTGCGCGCTTCTCCCTTCACCTACCTCATAAGAGACTCGGCGTGATCTCATGTATGAAAGAATGGTTTTATTTACAGCATACATAAGTGTAGCCAATAAACCACTCAGCTAAAAAACTTTAAAACGTAAAGCTTAAACTGAAACTAGTTAGGTTTTAATAAAACTTTAGCAGCTGAAACCTGACCCGCTTGCGCTGGGACCCCACTTGTCAGATAATTCTACTGAGATATGGTAATTAAAAGTATGTTACCAAGTTGGTTGTCCGTATCATTTGAAAGGAACCGAGTCCTCGGGCGCAGATATTAGTAGAAATTTACTTTTATTTCGCCATATAATATTTTCTTCTTTACAGCGAGGTACCATTGTCAATAGACGTTCAAAGAATACAACGAAATATATTTTTTCATGGGACTGATTACTTCCAACGTCGAATATAAATATCGAACATTATTTACTGAAGGGTATTTCATCAAAATCTATTCTATTTTACTGAACAATACCTCGAGGAAGTTTGCTGGCAATACTTTTTTATTTGCATCGTATTTCAAATGTAGAATTTGTCATTTAGCGGAACCTATTGAGATGCGGGTTCCATTCCAACATATTATTTACTACTTTGCTATGTAAAACAAATATATTGTGTATGTTATATTATATAGGATAACAGAGCTAGTTGGCATTAACAACTAACCTAAGTCTAGTAATAATTCTATATTAATAATAATTCTAGTAATCCTTTGAATATCGTCTCAAACGCAGGTAGATGTTTCTTCTATGCTATCTGACAACGTCAAGCTTGAGGTATAAATATTTTGCTAAGTTTTTATAAACGTTTTACATATCTTTTAAGCTGTAAAATGCACGCAAGCAGATGCATGCGCAAAAACCCAGTATTTTACAGTTACCTGTGGAAATAATATGTGGAATAAATAATGTGGAAATAATATCTTTAAAATATTTCCTAACTCAAACAATTGCTTCAATTAATTTTTTATTTTCTATTATGTTAAAAATAATTTTATTAAAAAATGTTGAAATTAATAATTTTATTTCAATCATAATTAATTCAAGTATATCTATGAAAATAGGTTTAGTTTAAATTCTATTCTATTATTATATCTATTTTATTAGATTGAATATCTTTATTATTTATAATATTACTTTATTATATATACTTTAATTTCTTCTGTAGTAATTTATTATAGAAAAAGATATATAAGTTCAGAATAAAATTTAAATCGATTTGTTATTTTAGTTCTTATATTTGTATTTTCTATTATTCAGAACTAGCATGAGACATTTTTTTAGACATAGACATTACGTGATTTACTTATTTATTATTCACTTTATGTAATGTAGTCTACATTACACATTATAATATGGTAAAGTCGTGTCAACGCTTCAAACGCGTGTCAAAATTTCTAATTGAACGATGTAAGGCGACCCGCGACACGCAGATGTTACTGTTAGCGGTAAACAATTCGTCGCAAACAAAACACCGATGTTATTGCTCTCTCCAATGGAAGTTGACTCGAAAAGTATGTTATTTATTGACATTTTATTATGCAAGGAGCGCTAGTGCTCTGTATTGTAGGAACTCTTTGTTTTATTTATTTAAACACATCCAAATATTGTTCTATTTGCAAATGACCTGAATACTCCTCATCTTAAGTTGTTATGAGATAAAAACAAGTACTATTACTGAATTATATATATTTAACCAACGCTAACTATGTTGAACCAAAATCCAGTGTTTACAATAATAATATAACTTCACGGTTTCCCATAAGGGCCCCGAAGGGGTATGCAGAGGTGTGTAGTTATTGCCCTCACATCCTACTTTTGCACTGTAGATATATTTTAGGTGCCAACGAGACAACGTGACAACTATTGAGTCCATCACCGTTGTGTAGAACGTAGGCATACACCCAGAAGACTTGAAGGTATATCTTTTCTATCAAGCCCTTGACACTTCTTAATTAAATTACAAAATATGGTTATTAATAAAAAAATATTATTTACAACAAAATGTGGCATGTGAAAATAAGTATTGTGTTGAATTCGCTTACTTACTTTAGTAATAGAAATATGATATAGTAGCAACGCCTTTGGGTGATAACCCAATAAGGTAAAGCGACGTATTTCTGTCTATTAATAAAGTTAGCATCATTTTACGTACGAAAAATTCTAATATTAATCCGCAGTCACCAATAACAGTTTGAATAATTTCTGAAATTATTCCACAAATTGGCCAATAAAGAACAATATCGGGTGTCAACTCTTCTAATTCAATAAACGATTGTCCCAACTCTAACGGCGTCTGAGATATGCGAAACAAGGCTTAATTAGCCAAGTTGTTATCCCCGAAATATTGTCTTCATGCCTTTCGAGTTCCGTTTTATTTGAAAAGTTTCCAGCGTGTAATTTGGAAAACTTAGCGGGCTTATTATGTTGAGCACCTAAATGAGCCGTAGTCGCATTGTGCAGAGACATCCGGACCAGATAAGGTGCTCTATTAACTAGAATGTTAGCTTATATATATTCTTATTAATCCAAGTATATATTATCATTAATAACAAATACTTGACGATGTCGATAACGAGCTCAGATCGAATCCGCAATGAAGAGATTCGCAAAACAAATTGCTTGAGACGGTGTGATTGTAAATCATGAGTGAAGGAAGATTAACGAAACAGATATACAAAGCGAAAGTGTATGCAAGAAGTGACAGAGGAAGACCACGTTCCAACTACCTAGATCAAATCTATCGGACGCTCAAGGACGGGAACGCCAAGAGTACTCGAAACCGACGAGCATGTATGAAGAGACTGATGAATGTAGACGTAACGAAAGAGGTATGTTATTCTAGAGAGAACCTGTATACTCTCTGCCTACCCCGTTAGGGACCCGGCGTGATGATATGTATTTATGTATATATAGCTTAAATTGAATATCTTACCCTGGCATATGATAGTGATGATCTGAAGTATGCTGATGGCGAAGCTCCTCCAAGGTCCTCGTCTCCCGGTCATGTTCATCAATGGCTCATCATATTATCATCACCAATCGTGAGATCGTTTTGCTGTCTGCTTGAGCCTCTTCATAATTGTTTTGAAATCTGAAATGAAAATCAAAAGTTACCTTTTCAATCTTAGTAAGTGTTGCTCGTGCAGTACGAATATTTAACTTATTCTAAAACTAGCGGCTACGTCAGACGTTCTGTAACTTTACAACATCAAGGTTATATTTCACACGCTGCCAAGCCTACGATCTTTACTATACATTTATTTTGCTGTTAAATACTGTAACTTTTTCACGATAAATAATTGCTAGTAATGATGTACGATGTCGCTGAAACAATGGAATGTGCCTCAAATAGGCGTCGGTATACAGCGGGGAATAAAAGAACATGTCCAACACAACAATTTGGATAAATTTTAATAAAAATATTGTAATAAAACCATACATATGCATACGGCAGGCCGTCATAAAGGCAACGGCAAATATTGGCAGACCATAAGTATTCATAAAATATTGACAGTACGACCGCGCTCCAACGATATGCTCAAATAAAATCCAAGCTGCCCTTTAACATGTTATAAAGAAAAAATAGTTTTTTTCTATGGTACACAGATGATTAGTTACATAGATAAACGTTTAGCCTTGCAGTTGTTATATTAGTTATAATTAGAATCATACTATAATAATTTTAGACGCAAAAACATGTTGCAACAATAAATGAACGGTACATTTACTCGTAAATATTTTGTTGTTTATATGAAAGCAAACAAAAGTATACTTTTAGTTCACATCTAAATCATCTTAAATGTTATCAAATCTATTCTTCCTCAATTTAAATAGCATTTTTTATATTCAAAAGGGAAGCAAACAGGCATACGGCCCACCTGATGGGAAGTGGTTCCCGCAGCCTATTTACGCCCACAATACCGAAGTATCACTAGCGCGTTGCCAGTCTGTGTTCAGAGAGTTATACTGTGGTGGCAGTATAATGGGACTAATCCCTCTGCTGCCAACACAATATAACAATCCTCCCCTTCACCCCAAGGAGCTCGTTATTTAAAACCTAATGCATCAGGCAGGAATAACTAAAACAAATGTGTTATTTGGTTACGGACAAAGAGGTGGAGGTCCTTCCCCCAAATCCCCACTCTTATTTGCTCATTGTAATTGAATATACTTCAATATTTTTCATACTCACGAAGTAATCACTATTGTATTTGGGTACAGACTCAAAATACATTTGACGTAGATGAAGCACAGATGATGTTACCGTGACCACTCAGCCATGTATTATGATACTTTATTTAAATGCCAACAGAAATTATTGCCGATAAAAATGTTTGGGCCAATATTTTCAAATTCAATATGATATTGTGTTAGAAGAAAATCGAGTCGTTCGACGCTCGTAATAGAATTGTGAATTGAAAAGCGATCATTTGTTGGGTCGTTCAGCGTGCCCCAGGCGGACATCGTCTGGTTGTAATTCATCTTTGCGTCGCTCGGTTTACCCCCAGGGCGGCGGTGGCTGCCTTTTTCGGAGTTTGTCAGCTTAAGTAGCTTCGCGGCCATTATTTTGTTAAAAAAGTACACTTCGATTGTTTTTGTTTATCTTTTTCGCTCGCGAATGACACGACCCGATTGGAACTTGAACATTACTCAACGTCATCTATTTTCCCGTTTACTATATCCTAGTAATATTATCAATGTGGAAGTTTGTGAGGACGTTTGCTCTTATTTAACATTAATACGGAATTGCTTGAAATTTTGGCAAAGATCCGCTGGATTACTTTTTATTCAGAAAATATTATACCCATGTAATCAAACGATTTACGCGAGTGAAACCACAAGGCATATGGAGAGGCACGCTGCAGCATTTATAAAAAAAAATATGGCGTATCCCTGCGTGTTACTATTTTAATGGAACACTATAGTAGCGTGATTCAGAAACCACCTCGAAATGAACAGTGTCATCTACCGACAAACATATAAACTAAAAGTATTATGTAAAACTGAAAAATAAGTGTCACAAATGGATTAAAATACTTTTAAATTGAGTATTATAGCTGAGATGCTCTTGTCATACATTTGTTAGATATACAATGATAAAGATACAGCCAGACTGAATGTCACCTTAAGTAAACTAAGTAACTCTTAGAATAATCAAAGTTAAGATAAAGATAAATCTAGCAAAAGTTATGATTAAAACAGCTAATATTTGAAGTAGAGCCTGAAATCCAGTTAGCGCAAGCTCTCAGAATTGGACGAACCTCAACACTTTAATGTGAAATTGTTGTAATTTAAGTGTAATCGAGACGAATCTAAGTTATCTAATCACTAAATGTTATTAAATTAAACTATCAAATCAGTATAACTTATCAATCCTTAAAACATGCAACCTAAGTCCCAATAACCTACTTATATTATTATGAATGCGAAGGTTTGTAAGGTTGTTTTTTCGACATTCACGGAAATACTACTGAATGAAATTGAATGAATTTCGTCACAGCGATAGATTATAAGGTAAATTATATATAATAATATAAATAATATATACTCACGCCTTCCCACAAGGGTCCCCGAAGGGGTGGGCAGATGTGTATAGGTAATACCCACACACCCACATACACTCAAGCTAAACTAACAAATAGAATATGTTTTAATAGAGAAAAATAAATCCAACAACGCAATAATAATTTACGCGAGTGAAATCACGGGACACAGCTATATCGGTCGGTCGGGTAATATTTTGATTAGGTAAATAATGTAGATATTTAATAAATAAACAGTGCGTAGAACAACATTACACGCGCTCCGGAAGCGATACCCGATATGCCCCGAGTGGGGTCTGCCTACGGCTATTAATCTTGTGTCTTCAAGATTACGCGTCTTTTTCTCTCCCATTTCAGGGCTAATGGATTTGTGAAATATTAATAGAATTTGTTTTCACACTGAAAATTTAATTACATCCGTACGATTCACAATTTCGTTTATAAGGTGAATTTATTTGGCTCCGCAGGTTAAGGTAAAATTGGTATCATATATCTCTTCGAAAAATGTGCAGAGTAACGATCTCAGAGCGCAATGAAGAGATTCAAAAAACAACTGGCGTGAAAGAGGATGGGATTGTAAAGATGAAGAAAGACATATAACGTTGGTTTGGACACATAGAAAGGATGAGTGAAGAAAGATTAACTAAACAAATATATAGAGCGAAAGTGTATGCAAGAAGAGGCAGAGAAAGTCCACGTTCCAACTACCTAGATCAAATAGATCAGACACTCAAGGACGGGAACGGCAAGAGTACTCATTTAAATTTATTTTCAGTTCCAATAAGGATATTATTCAAGGTACTGTTTTCAGTAAAAACATCGGTACGTGCGTGGTTCAAACTTGCAATCTTTGTATCGCAAACGACTCTTCCAACCATTCGGCCACCAGGCCTCTTATAATATCAAATTGACTGAAAATTATAACTGATATTTGTTGTAAAATAATTATATTGCGTTACATTATTCATACCTTTCATTATATCTTACATCAACCTAACACCTTTCAGAGGTATCCATTGAAAATTATCAAATCAAACTTTTATTCGATGGGAAGGCATCTTATTTTTGTGGTTCTAAGATGTGAATATTTCCAAGGGTTATATAATGCGATTAAATTGAAAATCTTTAAACCTTTCCCGAGGTAATAAAGGGCGTGACTATGAACAATTTTGCCTCATCTTGTTATATTAAAACGCTACGGAAATATTCAGCAAATGATTTCGCGAGAGCCTTTATAACGTGAACGACGTCCCGATTGGCGCCGAATAAAAATATCATCGAGTGAAATTGAAATATTTACGGAAACGTATTGATGCGTACTATTATTATGTTTGTACAAATTGTATACTTAATGCCCGCGGAGCTGGAAGGTTCCTCTCACAAACGCTGCCGATTTTCCCCTTTTCTACTGGGCCTCTTTTTATTCCAATGCTACGAAGCATTAGGTACATGTAATGAGACGACCACTGGAAAATTTGTATTTATAAATGAATTCAATGGAAATATCTTGATCGCTGTCAAAGAATTTAAAAATATTTATTTTGTTTTTTTTTTCTACTTGAAACAGTTGCTTTTGTCTATAGACATTAGCAATACCGTTGGTATTCTTCGAGTCACTGTGTTAGCAGCATAAGGGCCGAACTGTTTAAGTGCACCCATATGCAGTGCCATTTGGCTCAGGTTAAAAAAGAATTAAAAGAATTTATTACTGTTGTGACAAGTTGTAACAAAAACATTGTTGAGGCCTTCTTGTAAGTATTTAGATACCTGTGATAGAAGACCCCACTCTTCCATATCAAATGTATAATCATAACAGAAAGAGATATATATAAATGTGTGTGTGTGCGTGTGTATGAGTATGAGTGAGTGTGCGTGAGTGCGTGTGTATGAGTATGTGTGTGTGTGTGTGCGTGTGTGATTGCATGCAATAGGCAGAACCATCTCTAAACGGGAGATATATTGGGCCTTACTTTTCAATAATCTTTAGAGAGTGTGCTACTACACACCTCTGCCACGCCTTTGCACAAGGGAAGATATGGCTCATGTATCAGCAAGCTCAACGTATATGTGTGTACGTTAAATTCAATTGTCGAGGCACCGTTTTTATGTGTTCATCGTTTACATATTGGAGTTCTACGAGTTTCTATGTAGCGGTACACTCTAGTTACACTGGGGTATATGAAGGTCCATTGCAAAATTTTTATAGTTACTAGTTGTACCATATTTAACCCAGTCGTAGGGACCACTGTTGGTTTTCGTTGCCCATTTACCTGTTCAAGTAGTTACTCAAATAGTAACTGTAAAAAAAGTCACTCAGCTTTCCCACAACACTACCAAAAAAGGCTCGCTAATGAACCCGTTTTCCGAACAAAGTTGCTCAACTTTTTCTCATGCCTAAACAGTTAGTCGTCACTCCAACGGCCACGTAATTCACATTATTTCCAACCGACATTTAAACTTTCATTCCGAGTGTCAGAGACAGCGCGACCACCCCAAGAGCAAAGGGGGCTCAGGCTCGAGTGAGACGTAAAATGATATATAGGCGGCCCCGCGCCGTCGCGCTTTTTTATTGCCGCGATGTGTAAAGCTTGTAAAAAAATTACTCGCGACTTACTTTTTTATTTGTACCCAAAACCCGGGAGAGTTTGGGGCGATGATAATTTTTTATTTGCCTTCCTTCCTCAATATCGCTCTCGAAACGTCTTTATTTGCAGCCAGCCATAATTGTCGCGATGCGAAATAATCGCGGTCTTACAGAGCGTATTGTGATCCGAGTTATATTAAAAGTCTCCCACCTACACCGGTGGGATGTTGTCACATTCTCTGAACGGAAATTAAATTGTTCATGTTGATCGTGGACCACGGTGGAAGAATTTGCTCACTCTTTTGGACGAGATCTGGTTTGCATGATATAAGTTCAGTGGCTAAATAGTAATTTAGTTTTCAGCATTCCACTTGACGAATAATGTATTGTTTGCTAATAAAACAAGACTAAAAAAGTACTGAGACTATTATTAAGAGACTGATGAATGTGGTCCAAGCGAATGGTCCGGTGGTAGAAGGTAGCCGTAGGCATCGTATCATAATTTGTCGTAAAACTGTCCGTTATGGAAGCGGTAATATACAAGATACACATTATGAATTTTCTTTTTGTATCAGGAACTGTGTTTTAGACCTAGCATACGTATTCGACCGACTTTCCGGTGTAATGAATATATTTTGTTCTTGAAACCCATTCTGTATAGTATGAAATGGGGGTCTTTAGATTCACAAAAACTCTGATTCCTTACGGGGTGAGGGTGACCTTCATAAGTGCTTTATCGACCGAAATCTTATAAATGATTTTCATTTTCTTATAAAACTTTGGTCCTACGAACCCGAACCTACGGTAATTGCGCGGTTTCTTATTTATGAATATTTGATATGTATTGCCAAGTAGTAAGGTTCATTCCCTTTCTTAAGTTCTTGATGTCTCTTTGATGCAAGATGCAACTATGAGCTGTAGGTATCTTGCTCGAGGTAAGCCCATAAATGGCCTTTCAAAGCTTGAAATATTATAAAAATTGGCCCATTGCAAATGCGAATTACTAATGGAAAATAAAAACCCTAACCAAATATGACCATGCGCATTATAGCGAGATCTAAAATACAGCTAGCGTCCTCTAGTGGGAGGCGATGAACTAAAATTTAACAATATTATATCACCCTGAGATGGATACACGAATGTATGTAAAAACCTTATCTTCGAATGGGCACCGTATACTTTAAATCTTGACCTTTCTCCACCTCTCTTACCCTCGGATTTTTAGCGAAGATATTTTAAAAAATGGCATGACGTCATATCACTTCTAATAACAGCGCGTAGAGCGTCACTGACTGTGTGATACAATTTTACAATGAAATTGCTATTTATATACTTATCAGACAATTCTCTCTTCGAAGAAGCCGTGGTGGCTAAGTGGCTCAAGTAGGTGCATACGACACAAAGATCGCAAGTTCGAATCCCGACTGTACCAATGAGTTTTTCTGAACTTAAGTACAGTGATTAGTCACACCACGAGCTTTACGGTGAAAGAAAACCTCGAGAGAAAACTTGCATTCGCCTGGGAATCAATTCAAAGGCGTATGTATAAACGTGTTTGAGTAACGGGGATGAACTCGCCATCTGTCACTTTGGCCTCTAAAATATATCTCTGTCGTAGGTATTACATATACACCTCTGCCTACCCCTTGTGGGAAGGCGGAGATGTCTCACAATTTTACTCTTATATGCTGACAGCCATTTTCATGTTAATTTATGCGATAATTATCCACGCATAGTAAAATTATTATATCAGGCAGGTACTTGGCTTAATCAACTCCGCTCGGCTAATAAGTTCCTCCCAAGTCTGCGAGTGCGGCCCCGTCTACGTGTATACGTACCCACCCCTACAGGTACGTAATTAGGTACGAGTATGCCTTGGAGGCGATTTTATTATTAATTTCTTCCATCTGCCGAATGTTTTACCGGCTTCAAGATAGGATCAGGTTCCCAATTGGTCGGAATATTTATTTTAACTGAGGCAGTGTTTGATGTTTATATATTAAGTACTGCTATACGGTTTTCAGGATGCAATATATGCAATGTTCAGTTCAAATAAACTGATACTATATAACTGATCTTGGATAACCTGGATATAATCCTGGTGGATTATAATCAGAGCCGTGGTGGCCGAGTGGTTCGAGCAGTTGCCTGCGACGCAAAGGTCGCAAGTTCGAATCCCGACTGTACCAATGAGTTTTTCTGAACTTAGTACAGTGATTAGTCACACCACGAGCTTTACGGTGAAGGAAAGTACTTAGTCGTGCTTTAGTAACGGCGGAAAGTGGGTGTGTGGGTATTACCTATACACCTCTGCCTACCCCTTCGGGGACCCTTGTGGGAAGGCGTGAGGATATATTATATTACTTTCCGCCAGAGGTATATTAGGTGCCAACGTGGCAGATGGCGAGTCCATCGCCGTTACTCAAGCACGACTATACATACGCCTTTTGAATTTCTTCTCAGACGTATGCAGGTTTCCTCTCGATGTTTTCCTTCACCGTGACTAAGCACCGTACTTAAGTTTTAGAAAAACTCATTGGTACAGTCGGGATTCGAACTTGCGACCTTTGCGTCGCAGGCAACTGCTCGAACCACTCGGCCACCACGGCTCTTTAAATTATAAAAAAGATGTATACCAATATCTTCACACCTTCCCACAAGGGTCTTCGAAGGGGTAGGCGGAGGTGTGTATGTACCCTCACGCCTACTTATCGCCGGAGATATATCTTCGGTGACAACGAGAATTCGCCGTTACTCAAGCACGACTATACTACGTCTTTGAATTTCTTCTCAAACGTATGCAGGTTTCCTCTCGATGTTGTCTTGCTCTGTAAAGCTCGGGGTGTGTCTAATCAGTGTACTTATGTTCAGAAATACTCATTGCTAGTCTTGCAACATGCAATTTTTGTGTTGCAGGGAAATACTCAAACCACACGGCCACCACGATTTTTTTATGAATACTATATACCAAACTTTAAAGCAATGCTAATGAACTCCTGTAGCGTATCGGAAATTACAAACAGAGTAAAAACTTCTTGCTTTTGTTATCAGAGCAAACGTTTAGATAGTTGCTACTGGAACTATCGCATAGGTATGCATATACAGTTAGTAATGTAAACTTTACAATTATTACAGCCCCGCGTTCCGCCGACGGGGTGTTTTATTCAAATTGCTCAAACACAAACAAAGGGATAGTTGATCCAACTAAATCTGATTCAACTCTTAGTTTTGTGCCCTTCAAACAACTCTCATCTCTACAGTTAAGCAGTAGAGATACTTTTCGTTCGAGTCGAATTAATGAAAGAACTCTTCACTCTTGACTATAATTTCCTTACAAGATGGTGCAAATTATGCAATATTGTAGCTTAATTTTTATACAATAACGCAAGCAATTTTCCATGTTCTCACACTATGTGTACTGTGAAGCCAAATTTAACCCGACAACACGATGCTGTATAAGTAGGTTGTATAAGATATATACGGCCGAATAGTAGCTAGGCTTATTTCAGGAATTCTTAGTAATAAAATATACGTAATTAACCATCTGCAAGGTGTGAAATACACCTTATATTGGCGCCGGTAACCACAAATATGATTATGTAGGTAAGCATAATTAGCGTCAGTTTATTATTTGCCACCATTGTGGTACAAGCTGGTTGCTCGCTCTATTGAGGTAGATAACTGGAAGAGACCGCTTTTTAATTTGAAATCCATATGATATGCACAGATTGAATAGTTATTTGTTACACCGTGAGAAATTTGCACATAATTTTACTGGTCGATCTTACAACCAGATCTACCCTGCGTTCCCTTTGTGTAGTTCAATATTGACCTACATACCTTTTTGCATCGTTTTCCTCAATGCTGAGGGTACCTATACATGTATCATTGTCAAAATTATCAACATAATAATTTGGGACTATTTACACCATATACATTTAGCCAAAAGTACCTACTTAATCCCCAGCTATTAGCAACTTTTTTTACCCGAAAACGTTAGAAGTTTGTGTCACGCCCATATGGTAGAGTTGCCGAATGGTTGCAGATTCCCAGAGGCCTTTAGTTTCCGACACTCCTGAAATAGGGAACTACATTCCCGCTAGTTTATTGAAAATTGTTTGTACTATTTCTTTTAGTTACGTTTTTATTTGGGTGTTCCTGTAACACTAATAAACCGAATGTTCATATGATTAAAGGAACTAAGACAAAATACGTGTATATCATACCGAGTCCCTCACTAATAGGATGGCTAAAATATATGTATAGGTGAAGATTGTAAAGAAAAAGCAAAGTATATATAAGTTAGTATATAACATTACATTAATTCTACACCATGGTGATGTTCCAGGGTCAGGGCAGGTATTTGTATGATATATATATATATATTCTAGTACAAATTTAGGTCCAGATCTAGATCAGATACTCAAGAATAGGAACATCAAGCGTACTCGAAAACAGCGAGGATGTATGAAGACTAATGAATAAATAAATAAATACCTTGAATGTGGACGAAACAAAAGAGGTATGCAAGTTTAGAGAGAACTGGCGCTCTACTCTCTCTACCTACCACGTAAGGGACGCGACATGATCAGTTCATGTGGACTCGTCCCAATTTATTATGAATACAATTTAGTATCACCATTCACCCAGTTTCCCGCAGAATAAAGGGAAGAAAGACGAAAATACATTGTGCTTACTTAATGCAAACTAAACTCTAAGTATATGGAGCTTCACAGTTAATTTGAGTCACAATGAAACTGGAGAAGTTTGAATTCATCCAAACTATTTCGATAATTGTGAACCGGTTTTGAGCGGACATATTTAATTAAGTTCCTTGCGAGTTGATCAAATTAAATGTCAAGATTTTACTCGTTCAATTTGTACGTTAGTTACTTAAGACTTATGAATTCCCGGTAAGTTTAAACAAGAAAGGAGCACTCAAGAATGATTGCAGAAGTAAAGCCTAAGTTTAAACTTAGTTAACTCCTTTCTAGGGTATAATTTTCCATAGTAAAAGGATTTTATAATGAGCATCATGATTACTCTCTTTACTTATGTTTAAACTGAGGCAATTAATATTTCGACTTAGAGCAATGGTGGCCGGATGGTTGAAGAATCAATTTGCAGCTAGGATTCGAAGTCCATTCCCGGGCTTAACAATAAGTTTTTTATACATTTAAATGTTCTTGTTAACACCTATATGCAAACTACACATTGCATAAGTCATACATTTTATTGTATATTAAAATTATGTATATAAAACACTGAAAAATATTTGAACGTATAAAATAGAAAACACACATACACATCCGAGTCTATAGTGAGGTGGGTAGACATAATAAAATACCTAACTGTCTTGAAGGCTTTAAAATAGGGTGTAATTTTAAAATTAAAAAAAAAATATATATATATATATATATATATTAATAATAATATATTAAATTTAATATATATATATATATATATATATATATATATATATATATATATATATAATATCTAGCCAAAAGTTTGTATTGCTTTATGTTTTATTTCGGCAGTATTTTTACACCCACACAGTAAGTTAGAGGAAATCAGGTAGGTATATTTCGGAACCGTTTTGTTTAGGTACATGTAATAAGAATATCTGTCTAATAGAAACTCTTTGCGAACTAGAGAATCACGATTTTTATTACTTACACTTACAATGTTTATATTAATTTCTTCGCAAACGTAACGTGTCGCTTCATCGCTACTACCTATACACCCATGCTCTCGTACTGTAAATAGGCTAATATGTTAATGCATGACTACCGTATATTTTGAATAAAAGTGTAAGCTCAACCCCACGCGAGACCATTGTCAATCCCCACCTTGGCACCATAACAAGCAATAAATAAATTAACCCCGAACACTCCTCAAGTGAATTAATCCTCCATTCGCCCGCGGTTCTAACGAGACGCGAACAACGACCATTGTTCGCTTTGTTTGAACCTGCCGGTGACGTGTATGGAATGTACTATGGGACGCATCGCAGACAAACTCATTAAATCTAATGAAAAATAAACGACATAATAAAAACGTATTCGTGTTTAAAATTATGCGAATCGATTAATGTCCATAGCATAATTGTGTTGTGTTCCCACGTTTGTTCCATATGATGTACAAAATTAACGTACGTAAATCTAACAGCTATTTTTGGAGCATACACTCCGTAAGGTAAAGCTTTAAAATTGAATACAAAAATAACACAATTTAGTTGTCACCCCATTTAGAACCTCCCTTGTTTACTCTAAACAATAAGAAAGAAACAAAAGGGGTAGCAGAGGGGGAAGTGTTCATTACAGCCCACCTGTCACGAGCACGCGCAACAACCACCAGACAATATCCTATGCACGAACTATTCTTGTCAACCGCAAACCGCGCACTGGAACTTGACAAAAACTTGCCATTTGTCTCGAGTTAATAAAGCGAGAAAAGTTAAAACATTCATTGTTAATAAATA
>JACCPG010000268.1:3593-20699 GCA_016069955.1 Drepana arcuata
AACTTCACAAGATCTACCCAAGCTGTGAAGTTTTGTGTTGCACATCTCTTTTATATTATAATGATATACACGAACCTACGATAATGCTACTGTTAATAAGTATTTTTTCTTTGGAGCCGAGGTGGCCCATTGGTTCTAGTAGTTGCCTGCAACACAAAGATTGCAAGATCGAATCCCGACTGTAACAACGAGTTTTCCTAAAGTGAATTTCAGTAATTTGGCAATCCACGAACTTTCCGGTGAAGGAAAACATCGCGAGGAAACCTGCATACGTTTGACAAGAAATTCAAAGGCGTTTCTATAGTCTCACTAAATAACGGCAACGGACTCGCCATCTGTCACGTTGACACTGAAATATATCTAGTTGAGTCGATGTCGAGTATCTCTGTTGGTGTGTGGGTCTGTCTACCTATTCGGGGACCCATCTCGGAAGGTGTGAAGGTGCTTAATAAAATATTTCAAACAGTGTTACGTCCGCTGTGTTCTTGAAAAGACCGGAATAGCATCAGAGGATGGAGAGTTCGATGCTGGGCGTGCAGCGGACGTTTTCATTAGAGAACGTGACGGACAACCTGTGGAGAATACCGAAGATCTCGCAACGCTGTGTGCGAACAGACGTGAGTTTTGATAGCGTGGTAGACGTGGTAGACGACTATAAAAATTTTTATTACAAAATAAAAAACATTATATTTTTTCGATACCACCGTCCCGAATAATAAATACATGGACTTGCCGATTTACACGAGAGGAGCGTCAGTTTTTATTAATCGACTCATCATCCAGATTCATCAGTCTCTTGACTGTCAATCTCACAGTTTTTTTATGGTATTTGGTTACTATCGCTTATGGACGCTTATCGGGTATCGCTCGCGAGTTGCCGAAGTTAGGAGTTCTTTTATATATACACAGAAACGTATGTACCAAGTAGTTGCCTGCGACACAAAGATCGCAAGTTTGAATCCAGACTGTACCAATAAGTTTCTCTGAGTTTAAGTACAGTGATTAGTCACACCACGAACGTTACGTTGAAGGAAAACATCGAGAGGAAACCTGCATACGTCTGAGAAGCAATTCAAAGGCGTATGTGTAGTCGCGCTTGAGTTACGGCGATTGACTCGCCATCTGTCACGTTAGCACCTAAAATATATCCCTGGCGGGAAGTGGGTGGGGTGAGTACTTTTAAAGTTTTGATATAATTATGATGTTTCAATTGATTTGATCTAGCTAAGTGACCTTTTCGTACTTAGAAGCACGAATTATTTAACACTTACACGAACTACTACTTACTAGCTGTTCCGCACAGCTTCGCCCGGGTGAAAAAGTTAAACTTCCTGAAACACGATCGTAGCGCCACCTATCGAGTCCAATGTGATGTAAGCTATCCTATCTTTTAAGTTGGATCAAACTGCACACGGTGTGCAGATTGAAATCGGTTAAGTAGTTTAGGAGCTCATCACGGACAAACAACGTGACACATAATTTATATATGATTATAATTTACAGAAGAATCTTGCAAATGTGAAAGATCCTACAACTTTATGAAATGCCTACTTAGTTTGGAGATGGACAAGTACGAGAGGGAGAAGAACACATGAACTCCAATATCGTCTGGCTCCGGATAAACTTCTCTGAATGGCAAATGAACTTCTGACAAAGTATTTAATATTATTATTATAATCCATGTTGCATAAATTTCTTTGATTTATTTACCAACCTATCCTTCTAAAATGGTTTTCATATCAACTGTAACAGACGTAAACTACGTAGATACGTAGATACTAAAACAGCGAGGTTTTTGTGGCAAACAAAACACAAGCAGGACATTCAAAATCTCACGCCTTCCCACAAGGATCTCCAAAGGGATAGGCTATAGCTGAATAAGTACCACCACCGCCAGAGATACATTTTAGGTGCCACCGTGTCGGATGGAGAGTCTATCGCAGTCACACTAGCACATATATACCTTTGAATTTCTTCTAAAACGTATTCAGGTTTCCTCTCGATTTTTACCTCCACCGTATAGCTCGCGTGTGGGTGTGACTAATCATTGTACTTAAGTTTAGAAAAACTCATTGGTATAGTACTACTCGAACCACTCGGCCACCACGTATGTACTTATTACCTAATAATTGAAACATGTGACTGGCCGGATAATTCTTATCTCGGTGATTCGTGGGAAAGGAAAAATATTTGTTACTCCTTACGTAGGTGCCGCAAAGCCTTGGTGGTTGACACATCTCCTTGCTTGTCTTTCAGTTTCTCCGTTACGGCTTTACTGTCATTCAGAGCAGATAACGTTGTTCCGGCCATGCATTGTATCCCAAATGCGATTGTAATTTATAAGGAATCGTGTTTTAAATAGATGAGCATTTTAAAGACCATATAAAATTATAGACATTTATTAGCAATTTTAAAACCATAGATACAAACAAACACGGCACACAGACAAATACCACTGAAAGACTAGTTACTTAATTCTAAACAGATCTTTAGTTAAAAATGTTAACATTACATATTAATTCAATACATATTAATCGGCTATTCTTTTGTTTCCAAAGAGGTTCTGGAAAACACCGCCCAACCAACCGGATTGAGGTTCTCTGGAAATGAATACAAATATAAAAAAATCAACAGACATGACAATTTGACTGCCAATCTTCATGCCCTCAAACGAATGCAGGTGCCCTCTCGATGTGTGCCTTCACTGTAAAGCTAATGGTGTGACTAACCACTGTTCTTAAGTTCAGAAAAACTCATTGCTACAGTCGAGATTCAAACGAAATATTTAAAATATTATATAACTTTTCAGTTCATTATATTTTAATTTTGCAGGCTGGTAACTCTCTAATACACTCTAAAATTATAACTCTTCCAGAATAATAATTAAGATTGATGATAAAAGATAACGTACAAAAAACTTACGTAAGTAAAAAAAACGTACAACTTCTGAAGAACCAAGTAAAAAGAACTGACATAAAATAAATGTACCAGGAAATTATAAGCTAAAGCTTACTTGCAGCTACTTACTCCTTCTTGCAGTTGTACATGTTGTTGACTTTCTTCACGTCACCTCGACTCAACCCTTCTCTTTGTCCTAGAGTAACGCCATTCACCTAGAACAAATGTATGTGCTAACAAATTTTGTTTATTGTTAATCGATACATGATATAATTAAAATGGCAGCAAATGTATACGATATCATCTAATCTAGTCATAATTATCTAACATACAAACTAAGCTAAGAGCCGTGGTGGCCGAGTGGTTCGAGCAGTTGCCTGCGACGCAAAGGTCGCAAGTTCGAATCCCGACTGTACCAATGAGTTTTTCTGAACTTAAGTACAGTGATTAGTCACACCACGAGCTTTACGGTGAAGGAAAACATCGAGAGGAAACCTGCATACGTCTGAGAAAAAATTCAAAGGTGTATGTATAGCCGTGCCTGAGTAACGGCGATGGACTCGCCATCTGTCACGTTGGCACCTAATATACCTCTGGCGGAAAGTGGGTGTGTGGGTATTACCTATACACCTCTGCCTACCCCTTCGGGGACCCTTGTGGGAAGGCGTGAGGATATATTATTATTATTATTACAAACTATAAATATTGTAAGTAATCCCTAAGTTCATTTTCAAAATGCCATGCCTGCAACTAAAACCGCATTTTTCCCATTGAGGTTATTTCTCTAAATTTCCGGCCAGTGTGTTAACACAATAAAAGTATTTATGAGATGTATATATATATCCTCACGCCTTCCCACAAGGGTCCCCGAAGGGGTAGGCAGAGGTGTATAGGTAATACCCACACACCCACATTCCGCCAGAGGTATATTAGGTGCCAACGTGACAGATGGCGAGTCCATCGCCGTTACTCAAGCACGAATTATGGTAACTAAACAACGATATATTTACTTATATATATATACATAAATACATAGGACATCCAAGACTAAGGTACAAATACTCGTGTTCATCACACAAATATCTGCCCCCAGCGGGATTCGTCCCCGCGACCTCAAGTTTCGCAGTCAGGAGCTCTAAAGACTAGACCAGACGGCCGGCTTATTCTTTATGAGATGTAGATTAGATAGATGAAGATTTAGAGCTACAGCATGTAAAGAAGAGTCCCATGATGTCTGTAAGAACTCATATGTGGGCTGAACTATGCCTAACGCCCTGTTTGCGCAGGACTAAGATATGTGGTCACTGACAGCACTCAACGCCCTCCTGGACTCAAGTGTAAATCCTGAATGTGATGTGCTGGCAGGTGAATGGAAGGTGATTATGAATGAGTGTCTGGCATACGCAGAAAGAATGCCATCTTCTCCTCGGTAATACATTTATATTAACCTTATTTATTATTACTCATATGTATTTTTTTTTAACTTATACCTCCACATTAGCGTAAATGACCACGTTGTCGTGCTAATTGTAAATAAATAAATAAATAAAATATAATATATCCTCACGCCTTCCCACAAGGGTCCCCGAAGGGGTAGGCAGAGGTGTATAGGTAATACCCACACACCCACTTTCCGCCAGAGGTATATTAGGTGCCAACGTGACAGATGGCGAGTCCATCGCCGTTACTCAACACGACTATACATACGCCTTTTGAATTTCTTCTCAGACGTATGCAGGTTTCCTCTCGATGTTTTCCTTCACCGTAAAGCTCGTGGTGTGACTAATCACTGTACTTAAGTTCAGAAAAACTCATTGGTACAGGCGGGATTCGAACTTGCGACCTTTGCGTCGCAGGCAACTGCTCGAACCACTCGGCCACCACGGCTCTATAAATAAATAAATAAATAAATGTGTGTATATGGTGATGATGGCACTGGACTTCATTAATACATGGAATACCTTAGGTTCGATTGTTTTCATGGAGTTCCTAGAGAAGGCATACTCTGAATAGTGCATCACACTGTTATAGTCGTAAGGGACGCCATAGCTGTTGGTCTGCTTAGGGTCTGCCTTCTTAAAGTTGTTCTCCGCACCTGCAATGGTGAGTTTGCTACATATCTATTATCGTATCAAATCATATCGTATAAAAGCGTGGAATCCTTCACGTCTATTGACTAGTACAAAGGAGTTTGATCGCAAGTTTTTTTTTTTTGTACTACAAGAGTGGCAAACAAGGATACGGCCCACCTGATGGGAAACGGTTACCGTAGCCTATTTACGCTCACGATACCGAAGTATCACTTGCGCGTTGTCACTCTGTGTTCGGAGAGTTATAGTGTGTTGGCAGCATAAGGTTTAATCCCTCTGCTTCCAACACAATGTAACAATCCTCCCCCCATTCCCAAGGAGCTCATTACTGGAAACCTTATTCACCATGTAGGAACACAACACAATAAATTGTGTTATTTGGCTACGGACTTCTATAAGTTGGAGGTCCTGCCCCAGTCGGGCAGCTCCAAATCTGAACGGGAACCCGTTATGCCCTACATCTCTTGCTTATTAAGCCTTTAAGTAAATCGTCCGTAGAAAAGGTCGTGGAAGCTCACTCTATAGATATATATATATATATATATATATATATATATATATATATATATAAGAAATGGATTTAGATATCTGATAAATAAATAAACTATTATTATTGGAACGTGGTCGTCCTCTGCCTCTTCTCTCACACACTCTCGCTTTGTATATCTGTTTCGTCTATCTTTCTTCACTCATCCGTTCTGGTGGTACTGTTCAATTTAAATTTATGAATCAATTATCTTTTATTGATTTATTATCCAATTTGAATTGAATGACGAAATCTTCTTATGCTACGTACCGGCTTTGATATTATTATAGCGAATGGTAACAAAGTCATCTCGCTCGTGCCGGCTTTGCTCGTGCATGAAGCCAATAGCGTGGAGCAGTTCATGTAATACGGTCCCCTTCTTACTGATACAGCCGGGCACTTGCAAGTTCACCTCTTGCCGGCCACCTTAAAACAAATGGGGATGTTCTTAGCATATGGATGAGACTGTAATGTGTATAGTCTTTCTACTCAGTCCTCAAACGTATCGATATTTGAGGACTGGGTAGAATCACTCAAACAAATTATTGTTGTATTATTTTTTATGAACGAAAGAAACTATAGAATTATAGAAAATTTTATTATTAACTTAGAAACAACGCTTTATATCACAATTCGATTCAAATTATATATGTATCGTGTTTGGTTAATTGGATTGTCGCACTATACCAGGGCAGCATTGCGCAAAGTTCAGCCTTAATACCAGGATAGTATAACTTATAAAGAGATTGTACGATACAATACAAATGATTAAACGCGCGTGCAGCACAGTCTGTTAAGCAATGTTTCGTAGCAAGCTCGCCAATGTTTAGGTACTAGGAGAGCATCAAAAGTAAAGCGGCCTTACCAATGCGTCCAACACTTGACCAACATCCTGTGTTCTTGCTTTGTATGGTGATGTAGTCGGTTTGTCCGTTATAAGGAACAAAACGGAGACACGTCAAACGGTGATAGTCGGCTATAGCCTTCTTTATCATATCGCGTTGGTCTTGATCTGAAAGATTAATCAAAAGTATAGCTTAGTGTTCCATCTTAAGGTACATTATTATGATCTAAATATTAGTTGGAATTTGGGTATCCTTACTAATATTATAAATGTGAATGTAAGTTTGTTTGTTACGCTTTCACGTAAAATCTACTTAACCGATAATCATAAAACTTTGTACACATATTCTTGGAGGTGTTAGAAGTAACATAGGATACTTTTTATTGAAAAAAATAAATCATTTTTACGATAGAAAAAATGCCGTTTTACTAAAATGGTGATGGCTTATATCCAGGATTAAGACATAGTATACATTTGAATCCCGAAAGATTCAAAGCTCTAATATGATAAAGGCAAAAACATGTATGTTGCTCTTTCCACGCGGGCGAAGCCGCGGGCATAAGCTAGTTTATCTATAATCTTAATAATGTATCTTCTTTTCCCTTACTGAAGTTTCCATCAATGGAGTATGGTATTTGTCCCTTCGGCCATAACGATGATTGGTCCCTTATACCGTTTCTTCCCATTTGCGTCGGTATTAAGATGTCACCTTCACCATACTCCCCGGTCTCCTCGGGGTTCATCAAAGAGGACTGACTCCAAGCTGCGAGGGCATCGCCTGAAATAATATTGGTAAAAAAATTGTGCGGCGCAACGATTTCAGATCGAATCTGCAGTGAAGAGATTCGCAAAACAACTGGTGTGAGGGTGTGATTGTAAAGATGGCGCAAGGCATGTTACGTTTGTTTATATATATATATATAGAAAGGATGAGTGAAGAAAGATTAACGAAAAATGTGTGCAAGAAGAAGCATAGGAAGACCACGTTCCAACCACCTAGATCAAATCGATCGAACGCTCAAGGTCGGGAACGTCAAGAGTACCTACTCGAAACCGGCGAGCATGTAGGAAGAGACTGATGAATGTAGACGAAGCGAAAGAGGTATGTAAGTCTAGAGAGCTGCGCTCTACCCTCTCTGCCTACCCCGTTAGAACTCGGCGTGATGATATGTATGTATATTTAGTGACCTATTGTAGTTCGAACATATTATGTATATACCTATGTAGTTCGCCTTCACAAGGGTCCACAGAGTAATAATAGCGTCAAGTACCTAATTTTACCTCTTTCACCGGAAGTACATGCATAACATACATACATTTGGTAAATACATTAAATTGATACCGAGCAATAAACGTTTATTACTACTCACTGCAATTAAACTATCGGAACACTAACCCAAAAAAGGAGGAAAATGAAAAACATTTCGCAGATATCGTAAAAATACAAGAACAGGATATCATAAACGCGAGGAAGTGACACATCGCCGTCAGAATCTAGAAGTTATTTTTCAGTCGCTATCACAACCAAGTGTCATGTTTCGGTGTGAACATGACAGCTCGTCGACAATCTAATTACCCTATAAGTTAAGTTATTATGATGCATTCTGTTGATAATGCTATCTACGATTCTATGTTTATTTTTTTTTTCAGATAGTAGTTAGTTAGGACGATGATAGGCGACCTTATACGGCATGATAGCTTCTTTAAACATTTCTTAGAAGGAAAGGTAGAGGGGAAGAGAGGAAGAGGAAGACCAAGATTAACATACATGAGTCAGATCAAAGAAAAAGTGCCTCTTATGACGTATAGGGAGGTCAAAGAGGTGGCGCTGGATAGAGGCAAATGGAAGGGACTGCATCAGAGACGTCGACAAGCCCAGCTCTTAAATTTATAATGAATTTGTTTTTAGTAAACTATATGTTGTTTCAGGTATGGTGAGAAATCACATTACATCATCATCATCATATCATCACGCCGAGTCCCTAACGGGGTAGGCAGAGAGTATGGAGCGCCAGCTATCTTTAGACTTACATACCTCTTTCGCTTCGTCCATATTCATCAGTCTCTTCGTACATACTCGACGGTTTCAAGTACTCTTGACTGTTCACACACACACAAGTACTAAAAATTCAAATAATCGTATAATAATGTTTCACTTAAAAAGGGAACTAGGTAATTATACAATCGTTTGTCGAACCTTCTCCCGACAAGCCTTTCTTGAGCTCAGACATAATTTCTGATTTCATTTTTATAATTAAAATATGACGTTCAAAATATGTGTGCTATACCAATATTTTCAAGTTTGACTAGACTGATGAGATGTACGCTACTCAATCACGCCAGAACGGCTAAGCGAAATTGGATGAAATTTGGCACAGAGATTGATAGTCTGAGGCTTGTTTTAAAACAAAAATAAAACCACAAAGAAGAACAAAGAAGAACCAAGAAGAGAACAGAAGATATAATATTAATATAGATAAACAACTTTAGTTAAAAGTTAGTTAATATAATTTGGTATCAATCAGAGAGTCAGAATCCGAGAATGACAACAACACGGCCCGCCTGATGGTCCGTACGCGGGCCGTGGTTGCAACACCCAAAGTATCGTAGCTCGTGCATTGTCGTTGCCATACACAAAGAAGAAAAAAGAAGGAGAAATATTTACTAACCGCTCTCGTTTTTGGGATGTCCAAAAGCTTCCGGCCCCAAGCTGCTCAAGTCTATAGTACCTTCCGCATCACTGTCAATGTTGTTATCAATTTCATTATCTATGACGTCAAAGGTGCCGTCTTCAATAGGTATTGCGTTATATCCGGTGATAATAAATATTAAAATTAAATAACGAAGAAATTCCATGTCTCGGCTTAAAACTTTTTTCAAATAATTAATAATAAATACTTTTATTAATTGGGTGATACGGTGCAAAAAGTACTAGGCGAACAGACTACACCTGGGAGTGTGCGAGTTGAATTCACGATGCGTGTTTTTATATCGCGCGAGGACCTGTCAGTCATAGGATAAACAGAAAAAAGTCGACAAGGTTCGTTACTCTTACGAATAGATAGTATGGAATTTATGTGTTGTACCTAATCGTTAAGGATGATAAGGCGGACTTTTACAGGTGGGTACTTACTACAATTAATTAAACCTATGTATTAGTGTTACGTATGTATGGAGCGGAATAAAAGATGTTATTCAGAACACTGGTTAATTGATAATTGCGCGCATTTGCACCAAAGCCCGCCAAAATATATCGCTGACAGCTGTCATGGTAATTGACCGCGCCAAACCGAAACTCACTGAAAGCTGTCAGGCAAGACAGTATACACATCAATTAGTCAATCTTCATTTATTTAAGCACAAAAGTTTTAGATAGATCCAATCAATCGAACTCTCAAAGATGGGCAGATTACCTATTAGAAACCTATTAGAAAACAAAGTACCTATTAGAACCCGGTGAGAATGTATGAAGAGAAAGAGGTCTGTAGAGTTAGAGATAACTGGCGCTCTACTATCTCTGTCAGCAGTAGCAGTACTGTAGCAGTAGTCGTAATGATATGTATGTATGTAAAAAAAAATTAAAGTACTTAAGTGACTTTACTTAAGTACTTTAATTTTTTTCACCACAATGTTTACGGTGAAGGAAAACATGAAAATACGAGAGGAGGGCGTTTGAGAAGAAATTAAACGGTGTATGTATGTAGTCGTGCTTGAGTAACGGCGATGGGCTCGCCATCTATCTCGTTGGCACCTACAATTTCCGGCAGAATGTGGGTATGTGGGTCCTACCTGCACCCCTCTGCCAAAGTTTGTAAGGAAGTTTTTTCCTATTTCACTCAAAAACTACTGAAGAGAATTGGATGAAATTTGGCACAGGGATAGATTTAGCCGGAATAGATGTGTTTTATGCCAGAAGATAATCTACAACTATAATTCATACTTTTTCCGGGTGAAGTCGCGGGCATTGCTAGTAGATAATAATATTATTTCCTGTATTACGTATGCGGGACATAAAAATTGTAACGTGTCTACTAGGCGACCAGGAAAAAACAGGAGCTGTGTCCCTACATAAAACAGGATAGTTAAAAAGAAACAAAATTATAACAAACTGATAAGTTCGTTGACTTGTGTGATTTTGTTTTTATGATAACAAGGTCCTCGTACTATCATTTTCCGGAAATATTTTCGTGTTGAAACGCAACCTCGGCTGAAATATTAAGGAAACTGTCGTAATGAATATGATAACGGCTAACATTTCCGGATTTAGGAAAATAGACAATGATTTTTATCAATTATTTATTTATGTATTATTTATTAAAGGAACAAAAATATATAGTTCAAAATTGTATGCGATAATGCCTATAGTAGTTATAAACTGTGTCGCAGACATTAACACTCATCCCCGGATAGAGATGGTCACAGTTCCTATAGATACAGGATATACAGAAAATAACAGAGTGTGTGTGAATGTGAGTGAGTGTATGTGCGTGTGTGAGATATAAAATACTGAAATAAGTTACATAGAAGCCTTCATGAGATTACAATACCTAATGATAGTTTAATGGATTGACTCGCCATCTGTCATTCGACCACCTAAAATATATCTAATCCATCTAATACTATTTTTCTTTATAACTTATACATATGTAAGTATATTTATGTATATGTTATTGTATGTGTAAAATAGGTATATGTTTCGAATTTATTTATTTAGATTAGATAGATTTTATAGAGTAAATATGTATATTTCATCCGCTCAACTACATCTACCTTTTTTTTCTCTCTTCACTTGGTTGCCTGGAAGAGATCGCTTTTGCGATAAGGCCGCTTATTGTGCCTATTACATGTTATTCTCTATCTTTTTGTCATCCTATTTGTTTGTATGTGTGTGTGTACAATAAATAATATTATTATTATATATCAGAGAAATATGGTTGTGTGGGTACTTCCAACCTCTGCCTAACCTTAAGCCGTGAGGGATTTTTTTTTTAGTATCTAAATGTGGATGAATCTGGTCTCGAGGGAGGACAGAAGTAACTGTCCATTGGCCCTGTTCCTGCTGATGGCCTCGCTTTTCAGACAATAATACTAATTAGGCATTCGCTTAATGAGGGTAAGTCAATAAACTCCTTAATAGTTCGACTTTTTAATGCGACGTCGTAAACTTGTCTTAATTGGCTGTCTATGGAGCGAGATAGTGCTAAGAAATAGGGGACCCCTATTATGTAATACTAGGTATCTAATATCTTGTAGATATTCAATATATATTTTTATTCATACACTTATAGAGTTACCTACATAAAATACTTTACACACAAAACAAACCGTAAAATAAAATTATATATTTCTCAATTACTGAAGACTAAATGCATAGACTTATTTTGTAGACTTATGGGGCAGTATCGGGATCGTTTGATCCCATTTCCCCAGTACTGCACTCTATAAATTTTAATTTCCCCATTTGTACCTACTGAGAATCTGGTATACCTTAAGTACCATCAGTGCCTCTGCCTCCAACAGAATCTGTCGAGGATCCTATAGCGGATAAAATAAGTATGGGAGAGATTGTAAGTGCGATAAGAAGTCTGAAATGTGGAAAAGCTGCGGGAATAGATGGGATTACGGCTGAGATGATCAAGCAATTTATGGACCAGCGGTCTGGGACGTCATCTATTTGCTATGCAATCTTTAAGGAAAAGGGTGAAAACCGACGATTAGAGCATCGCCTTTCATAGCCGGAAAGGATCAATGACTGCTCAAACTACAGAGCCATCAGCTTGGTCAGCTTAGCTAGTAAAGTGCATACGAAGATCCTGACGATAAGAATGCAAGAGCGATCCGAAAGATTTCTCTGGGAATCCCAAGGTGGATTTAGACCAGGAAGAGGATGTATGGATCAAACCTTCTCGCTTCGCGGAATCGCGGAAAAGTTTTTGGATATTAACCAAAGGGTTTCTGCGCTTTCGTCGACTTGGAGAAGGCATTTGATAGAGTCGTACGAAAGGAACTCTGGGACGTGTTGCCTGGATATGGAGTGAGCAGTTCCCTACTGCATGCCGTGAAATCACTCTATAGTGATAGCGGGGCGTGCGTTAGGGTTAATGGTGAGATGTCACCCTGGTTTGATGTGAAGTCGGGGGTCAAACAAGGGTGTATCATGTCTGCCTGGCTGTTCATTATATATCTAAATAACTGTCTGAGAGCACTAAGAACGAACGGATGTGGAGTGAAAATGGGAAACTTAGTGGTCAACTGCCTACTATACGCCGATGACGCGGTTTTACTGGCGTCATCAGAGGGCGAACTGCAGTCGCTAGTTACCATAATGAAAGTAGAATGTGAAAAGAAGGGGCTGCGCCTAAACGCTGGCAAGACTAAGGTTCTGGTATTCGAAAGAGATGAACAAGTGACCGAGTGTGATATATCGGTAAATGGGCAAATTCTAGAGCAAGTGAATGAATTTGTATATCTTGGAAGCATGTTCACACGAGATGGAAAGTATGAAAAGATATTGAAAGAAGGATAACTGCCGGAAATAAGGTGAATGGAGCCATGTCGGCGTTGATGGGCAGTAAAAGTCTGAGCAAGAATGCTCGAGTTGCTGTCCACAACGCGATATTGGTACCTACCTTATTGTATGGCAGCGAATCCTGGGTATGTCGGAGGAAGTATGAAAATAGCTTGAATGCAGTTGAGATGCGATCTCTTCGAAAAATGTGTGGAAACGCTAACGATATTAGATCGGAGTCCGCAATGAAGTTGCAAAATCAACTGGCGTGAATGAGGGCGTGATTGTAAGATGAAGAAAGGCATGTTACGTTGGTTTGGACACATAGAAAGGATGAGTGAAGAAAGATTGACGAAACAGATATACAAAGCAAAAGTGTGTGCAAGAAGAGGCAGAGGAAGGCCACGTTCCAACTACCTGGATCAAATAGATCGGACTCTGAAGGACGGGAACGTTAAGAGTACTCAAACCAACGTAACATGCCTTTCTTCATCTTTGCAATCACGCCCTCATTCACGCCAGTTGATTTGCGAATCTCTTCATTGCGGATTCGATCTAATATCGTTACGCCGCACATTTTTCGAAGAGATCGCATCTCGACTGCATTCAAGCTATTTTCATGCTTCCTCTGACATACCCAGGATTCGCTGCCATACAATAAGGTAGGTACCAATATCGCGTTGTGGACGGCAACTCGAGCATTCTTGCTCAGACTTTTACTGCCCATCAACGCCGACATGGCCCCATTCACCTTATTTCCGGCAGTTATCCTTCTTTCAATATCTTTTTCATACTTTCCATCTCGTGTGAACATGCTTCCAAGATATACAAATTCATTCACTTGCTCTAGAATTTGCCCATTTACCGATATAGCACACTCGGTCACTTGTTCATCTCTTTCGAATACCAGAACCTTAGTCTTGCCAGCGTTTGGGCGCAGCCCCTTCTTTTCACATTCTACTTTCATTGAAGTAACGTGACTGCGGTGCCTCGTGACGCCAGTAAAACCGCGTCATCGGCGTATAATAGGCAGTTGACCACTAAGTTTCCCATTTTCACTCCACATCCGTTCGTTCTTGGTGCTCTCAGACAGTTATCTAGATATATAATGAACAGCCAGGCAGACATGATACACCCTTGTTTGACCCCCGACTTCACATCAAACCAGGGTGACATCTCACCATTAACCCTAACGCACGCCCCGCTATCACTATAAAGTGATTTCACGGCATGCAGTAGGGAACTGCTCACTCCATATCCAGGCAACACGTCCCAGAGTTCCTTTCGTACGACTCTATCAAATGCCTTCTCCAAGTCGGCGAAAGCGCAGAAAACCCTTTGGTTAATATCCAAAAACTTTTCCGCGATTCCGCGAAGCGAGAAGGTTTGATCCATACATCCTCTTCCTGGTCTAAATCCACCTTGGGATTCCCAGAGAAATCTTTCGGATCGCTCTTGCATTCTTATCGTCAGGATCTTCGTATACACTTTACTAGCTAAGCTGACCAAGCTGATGACTCTGTAGTTTGAGCAGTCCAATCGTGATCCCTTTCCTTTATAGAAAGGCACGATGACTGCTCGCCTCCAGTCGTCCGGAACATCACCCTTTTCCCAGCAAAGATTGCATAGCAAATAGATGACGTCCCAGACCGCTGGTCCACCGTACTTGATCATCTCAGCCGTAATTCCATCTATTCCCGCAGCTTTTCCACATTTCAGACTTCTTATCGCTCTTACAATCTCTCCCATACTTATTTTATCCGCTATAGGATCCTCGACAAATTCTGTTGGAGGCAGCTCTGTGAGTAGATCAGCGGCATCATCATCATACATATCTTTGTAAAATTCACTCCATCGCCTGAGGACGTCTGTTTTGTCAGTCAGTATGTTATTGTCCTTCGAGAAAATCACATTCATCCTACTACTAGCTGTAACACAATTTCTGGACTTCTTAACTTCCCTCCAAAAAAGTTTTGCATTGTCCTTGAGATTCTGTGACAGTTTTTCGTCTACAGTCATTTGGAACCTCTCACGCTTCTGAGCTATTATCTCTTTCGTACGATTTTTTTGCAGGCGGTATTTTTCTTTCATCTTTTCTTTCATACTCTCACTTGAGCTGGACATAGCCAAAATGTCTTGCCTTGCATCCTTCTTCTTTTTAACTTCTTCTTTCACTTCATCATCCCACCAACCATCGCCATTTTGGTTGTCCGCCCTTTCGAAATGCCACAAACCTCTTTCGCGGCGCATAATATGCTGGACTTAAGGAACTGCCAACAAACATCGACACTCTCAAACACATCTTTCGGTGGACAGGCTAGCTGTTCAGATACCCTTTCTTGATATCTGTCTCTAATAGCCGCATCTTGAAGCCTCCAGCTTTTGATGCGGTCTGCGACTGCAGAACAGCGCGAGGACCCCAGCGCGGGATCGCCAGCCCGCGAACAGACCCCTTATCCTAGTTATAACTAGGAAGTGGTCCGTTCCCAGGTCAGCTCCCCTATGCACCCTGGTGTCCATCACCTGTGTTCTGAGTCGCTGATCTATTAGAAACAGATCTATCATGCTTCGCTCATTTTTCCGTTCCCATGTATACTGATGAATCCTTTTGTGGTCGAACATGGTGTTCGCCACAAAAAGGTTTCTCTCCATGCATACATCTAATATCAGCTTGCCTGCCTCGTTCACTCTCTTATCACCATACTTACCGAGTACTGCCTCGTAATCCTTACGGGCTGTCCCGACCCATCCATTCAGATCACCACAAATAATCAACTTTTCATTCCCTTCTTTCGTCTCTAGAACATTACTCACACATTCCCAGAACTTATTCAGGTCGCAAGTGTCCGCTGAGGCCACCGGAGCATACGCCGCGACTAAAAATAGTCGGGTAAGGCCTATTTTAAAGCGAGCCCAAATAAGTCTGGGGCTCACCGCATCATAACTTATCATACATTCTGCCAAGCGGCTGGATAGTAGAATTCCCACTCCCTGGCAGGCGTGCTCGGTGTTTGCCACTCCTGACCGCAGCACTAAACTCCCGCCCGGGAGCTCGTCTACTCCACTACCCTTCCGCTTGGTTTCAGACAAGCACACAACATCTAACTCGCTCTCTGTCATAACATCGATCAATTCGTTCATCTTATCAGCCATACCTCCTCTTACATTCCATACACCCATCCTACACTCCACACTCCACTTCCCGCCGTGAGGCACTCCGTGTGATGGGTGGCGGTCCCCATCGCCGCACTGTGCAGAATTTTTCGCACCAGCGGGGACGGACTGGTGCGCGTCGCCTCGGGGGCACGCCCTAATAGCCGTCCGGCCAATGCGCATCGAGTGGAATTGCAGCCCTCTGGGCTGGCAGGAATCGCGACGTGCACGCTTCCACTGTGATCCCCTGATCCCCTGCAACGTCATGAGGATAATTTCACAACACTATAAGTTCTAGAAGACAATATTACAATTCGTGAGACATCCTGTATATATATATATATATATATATATACATATATATATATATATATATGTATATATATATACAGGATGTCTCACGAATTGTAATATTGTCTTCTAGAACTTATAGTGTTGTGAAATTATCCTCATGACGTTGCAATAAAACAAATAACAAATATATAACGAAGGTAATACTTACAACGAAACATGGTTTTATATTTTTATTTAGGTATTTTAATAGGATGAAACAAAACTTGTTAGATTCTTTACGTATAACATTTTCATTACATCTTTATGCGAAAATAAGATGAAAAATTTTTCAACAAAGAATTATAATTTTTTGTTGAAATTGAAATCGCTTAAACTCAAATGGCATGTCGGTTGGCATCATTGGGATCCTCGGAATGAGAACTTCCTCACCTTTGAATTTTCCTTTGAGTATTGTGGCGTAAATCAGATTGGTCATCAATTTACTTACCACCAAACGTGTTCCGTTGCACAGTTTTGGTTGGTTTAAGTTTCGAAGCATGATTACTACGGAACCAATCTTTTTATTTAATATTTTTGCAACAGTTTACCAAACAATAATTATCTTATTCCTTAAAAAAATACTTACTTGAAATAATTAAACTAACTTAAAGTTAGTTAACTAACTTTCAGTTAGTTTAATTATTTCAAGTAATAATATATATTATATAATAATAATAATAATATATCCTCACGCCTTCCCACAAGGGTCCCCGAAGGGGTAGGCAGAGGTGTATAGGTAATACCCACACACCCA
>JACCPG010000270.1:0-11655 GCA_016069955.1 Drepana arcuata
CCACACACCCACTTTCCGTCAGAAGTATATTAGGTGCCAACGTGACAGATGGCGAGTCCATCGCCGTTACTCAAGCACGACTATACATACGCCTTTGAATTTCTTCTCAGACGTATGCAGGTTTCCTCTCGATGTTTTCCTTCACCGTAAAGCTCGTGGTGTGGCTAATCACTGTACTTAAGTTCAGAAAAACTCATTGGTACAGTCGGGATTCGAACTTGCGACCCTTGCGTCGTATATTATATAATTTTAATTATATTTTATAATTATTGATAGGCGTAACAGCGACGGCAACACCGGCTGAGCCGGATTTAATGAAGCCCGAGAAGCAACTGAAGCAGCTGTCCCCGAAGCAGGCGTCCCCGAAGCACGTGCCCCCGAAGCAGGCGTCCCCGAAGCAGGCGTCTCCGAAACAGATGTCTCCGAAACCCGAGCGGCTAGAAGAGTTAAAGCTAATTTGCAAGAAAGAAGACAGTGATTCTGAAATGAAAGAGAAATGTAACGGTGAGTATATACTTTTTACACACACACACACACACACATATATATATACTAGCTGTCCCGCCCAGCTTCGCCCGGGTGACAAAGTATAAAAAGATGAGCATAAAATCAGTTCTTAGCTGACCTCTACACCGCGTAAGGAATACTCCTACCAAATTTCAAGTCAATCGGCCTTACAGTTCCTGAGATTTCGTGATGAGTGAGTTCACAAATGGGGTCTCCTATATATATATATATATATAGAAAGTGCCATCTACGAAGACGCGCCCCACCAATTTCTAGTCGAGGGGGTTGCGGGTCGGTAAATCTCCTAAACGAATCACTATAGAAAAAAGGCATGTTTCTGAATGGTATGCATTTCCAATTCCCATTGGGGAATGGGTCGTTAAAATAGTAGTGGACGACGTATTTAATCATACAAGTGAAGCCGGGCGGGACGACTAGTGTTGCCACAACTACGTTTTTTTGCGTTTTGACGACCGTCTGGTCTAGTGGTTAGAGCTCCTGACTGCGAAACTTGAGGTCGCGGGTTTGAATCCCGCTGAGGGCAGATATTTGTGTGATGAACACGAGTATTTGTACCTTAGTCTTGGATGTCCTATGTATTTATGTATATATCTATGTATGCCAGATGTCAGAGGAAGTATGAAAATAGCTTGAATGCAGTCGACATGCGATCTCTTCGAAAAATGTGCGGAGTAACGATATTAGATCGAATCCGCAATGAAGAGATTCGCAAATCAACTGGCGTGAATGAGGGCGTGATTGTAAAGATGAAGAAAGGCATGTTACGTTGGTTTGGATACATAGAAAGGATGAGTGAAGAAAGATTGACGAAACAGATATACAAAGCAAAAGTGTGTGCAAGGAGAGGCAGAGGAAGGCCACGTTCCAACTACCTGGATCAAATATACTCGAAACCGACGAGCATGTATGAAGAGACTGATGAATGTGGACGAAGCGAAAGAGGTATGTTAGTCCAGAGAGAACTGGCGCTCTATACTCTTTGCCTACCCCGTTAGGGACTTGGCGTGATGATATGTATGTATGTATGCTTAATTTGGGACTAGGTCAATTTGTGTGGAATTGTCCCGGGTATTTATTACGTATGCACCAATTACATCTTATCTTTGTCGCGTTAGCAACAAATACATCGTTGAATTGACACAATTAATTGATAAAAATGATAAATATATATCTTTTCATATCTTACAAATTGACAAAATCACGAAGGTATATTAGCTAGTGCCATCCACGAAGACGCGCCCCACTATCCTCCCCTATAGTTTACAGTGTAAGTGTGCAACCTTCCACTAATGTGTGAGTATTGTCGGTACACACTGATTACCTATGAGTGCACACGCACACTACTATTAATACACTCGGGTCATACTGCCCGCATCCCTCGACCCCCTCGACTAGACATTGGTGGGGCGCGTCTTCGTGGATGGCACTATCTGTAATGTGAATGTATGTATGGATTTTCACACTATACAGACAAATGCGCTTAATTAATATATTTAGTAACAATATAATAGCCGTGGTGGCCGAGTGGTTCGAGCAGTTGCCTGCGACGCAAAGGTCGCAAGTTCGAATCCCGACTGTACCAATGAGTTTTTCTGAACTTAAGTACAGTGATTAGTCAAACCACGAGCTTTACGGTGAAGGAAAACATCGAGAGGAAAACTGCATACGTCTGAGAAGCAATTCAAAGGCGTATGTATAGTCGTGCTTGAGTAACGGCGATGGACTCGCCACCTGTCACGTTGGCACCTAATATACCTCTGGCGGAAAGTGGGTGTGTGGGTATTACCTAAACACCTCTGCCTACCCCTTCGGGGACCCTTGTGGGAAGGCGTGAGGATATATTATTTATTTTAGTAACAATATTTTCGTATGTAAATTGACTAGATGTTTCCGCGTTTTCAATAGCATTTTTTTTATTTCCAGGGGGTCCCCCGCCGCTCATAAAACTGGCAACGAAGGAGAAAATAAGTCCGCCTAAGCGAGACAATTCAGACACGTATGTTGATTTGATTTATTAAACACAAATTTCAAAGAAAAAGTTTCAATTAGGATTTGAATTGAATGCCTAGTTTAGGGTCAGTTGGCTTTGTGTGAGATGTCCACAATATTATTGTTGTTAGATCTATATAAGTGTGTATATCAGTCGCCGATACCTATAGTACGGGCTCTGCCTAGTTTAGGGTCAGTTGGCTTTGTGTGAGATGTCCACAATATTATTGTATATTAACATCTATATAAGTGTGTATATCAGTCGCCGATGCCTATAGTACAGGCTCTGCCTAGTTTAGGGTCAGTTGGCTTTGTGTGAGATGTCCACAATATTATTGTATATTAACATCTATATAAGTGTGTATATCAGTCGCCGATGCCTATAGTGCAGGCTCTGCCTAGTTTAGGGTCAGTTGGCTTTGTGTGAGATGTCCACAATATTATTGTATATTAACATCTATATAAGTGTGTATATCAGTCGCCGATGCCTATAGTACAGGCTCTGCCTAGTTTAGGGTCAGTTGGCTTTGTGTGAGATGTCCACAATATTATTATTGTTACATTTATATAAGTGTGTATATCAGTCGCCGATGCCTATAGTACAGGCTCTGCCTAGTTTAGGGTCAGCTGGCTTTGTGTGAGATGTCCACAATATTATTGTTGTTACATCTATATAAGTGTGTATATCAGTCGCCGATGCCTATAGTATAGGCTCTGCCTAGTTTAGGGTCAGTTGGCTTTGTGTGAGATGTCCACAATATTATTGTTGTTACATCTATATAAGTGTGTATATCAGTCGCCGATACCTATAGTACAGGCTCTGCCTAGTTTAGGGTCAGTTGGCTTTGTGTGAGATGTCCACAATATTATTGTTGTTATATCTATATAAGTGTGTATATCAGTCGCCGATGCCTATAGTACAGGCTCTGCCTAGTTTAGGGTCAGTTGGCTTTGTGTGAGATGTCCACAATATTATTATTGTTACATCTATATAAGTGTGTATATCAGTCGCCGATGCCTATAGTACAGTCTCTGCCTAGTTTAGGGTCAGTTGGCTTTGTGTGAGATATCCACAATATTATTGTTGTTACATCTATATAAGTGTGTATATCAGTCGCCGATGCCTATATTACAGGCTCTGCCTAGTTTAGGGTCAGTTGGCTTTGTGTGAGATGTCCACAATATTATTGTTGTTACATCTATATAAGTGTGTATATCAGTCGCCGATGCCTATATTACAGGCTCTGCCTAGTTTAGGGTCAGTTGGCTTTGTGTGAGATGTCCACAATATTATTATTGTTACATCTATATAAGTGTGTATATCAGTGTTGTTTGTTCCAGTGACAGCCCGAGTCCGAAGCGGCAGCGACTTGCAAGTGGCACTGAGCACACGGATGAGGAGTCGCTGGTCAAAGTGTAAGTCTCTCTTCATCTGCACTGATTCGCAGTAGTAAGCAACTTAGATTAAACGTTAATTAAATTAATAACATTAAATTAAGATTCCTGCAGGATCGGCAACGCGCGAGTGATACCCCTGGTGTTGCAAGCGTCCATAGGTAACCGCTTACCATCAGGCGGACCGCATGCTGCCGCATGTTTGCCACCCACGTGGTATAAAAAAAAAACGTCAAGAGTACTCGAAACCTCTACGATAGATTAGCTCGATTAACACATATTATGATGAGTTTTAATAATAGTATATCCTCACGCCTTCCCACAAGGGTCCCCGAAGGGTTAGGCAGAGGTGTATAGGTGATACCCACACACCCACTTTCCGCCAGAGGTATATTAGGTGCCAACGTGACAGACGTTTGCGTGGTTTATATATAAAGTAATCATTAAATGTGCTTGCTTTAAGTTGGTAACGATCTCTGTTTCTCTTCCACAGAGAAGGAGATAAGGAGCAAGAGTGGCAGCACGGGAACTTGGTAAGAATATATATGTATAATATACATACATACATATCATCACGCCAAGTCCCTAACGGGGTAGGCAGAGAGTATAGAGCGCCAGTTCTCTCTAGACTTACATACCTCTTTGGCTTCGTCCACATTCATCAGTCTCTTCATACATGCTCGTCGGTTTCGGGTACTCTTAACGTTCCCGTCCTTCAGAGTCCGATCTATTTGATCCAGGTAGTTGGAACGTGGCCTTCCTCTGCCTCTTCTTGCACACACTTTTGCTTTGTATATCTGTTTCGTCAATCTTTCTTCACTCATCCTTTCTATGTGTCCAAACCAACGTAACATGCCTTTCTTCATCTTTACTTTATTATATAGATATATTAATATACTATACTTTGCCTACCCCGTTTGGGACTTGGCGTGATGTCAATCAAAATCAAAATCTTTTTATTTCACATAGGCCCAGGTGGGCACTTATAAAACGTCGAAAAAGAAGCACGGTTCGGGTTGGTCACTTCCATGGAGAAGAACCGGCAAGAAACTCCATGGTTACTCTTTTCAAATCATTAGGCATATACAACAATAATATTTTTTCGTTACAGCAATAGTACCCAAGTATGTGGGAACAACGTAGGCCCGACAATAGGTCGCTGCTTACTATACAAAGCATACATAAAACAAGATAATTATAACAATGTTAGCAAGATCTAAGAATCTACAAAGCCTACAATGTTCTCACATTCACAAATTAAATAAGTGACACAAATATTGTCATCAGTACTGTAACTAATCCTGGTCAAGATATGGAATAAATTAAAATAAAAAAAAGTAAAATTATTATTGTAAAAAAAACCCGAATTGAGAAAAGAAAAAGATTCAGAATAGTTAGAGACATCCACAAATTTGTGCCGTTTATGAGCTACCAAGGAAGCCGCATGCGCAGAAGGAACTAGAGCCAGACTTCTTTATCTTCAACGTAGTCCTTGATTTTATAATATGCTTTTTTAATCAGAACACGTTTGATAACGTTTTTGAACTTTACATTGGTCAGTTCTATAACTGATGATATGTATGTATGTATAATATAGGAGTATAACAATATATATCCTCGCGCCTTCCCATAAGTGTCCCCGAATAGAGTAAGTGGTGCCCATACACCCACTTTCCGTGAGAGATATATTTCAGGTGCCAACGTGACAGATGGCGAGTCCATCTACGCCATTGAATTTCTTCTCAGACGTATGCAGGTTTCCTCTCGATGTTTTCCTTCACCGTAAAGCTCGTGGTGTGACTAATCACTGTACTTAAGTTCAGAAAAACTAATTGGTACAGTCGGGATTCGAACTTGCGACCTTTGCGTCGCAGGCAACTGCTTTTTTTGTCATATGTAACATACTTTATGTATGTATGTGCGTGTGTCCGCCAGGATATATCAGCGGAGCGCGTCGTGGGCTGGGGCGCAGGCTCGGGGTGCTCCCGCTCGGGCTCCGAGGACGAGTGGGCCGACGCCCCTGCAGACATCGGGTCCTTCCTGCACACGCGGCTCAGGGTCGACGGGGACAACACTGCAGGTCAAATATATAAATAACTTACATTAACGTTAAGGACACAGGGAACACTTATTGAACGTCACATACTAAATATAAATAATAATATATAATATATCCTCACGCCTTCCCACAAGGGTCCCCGAAGGGGTAGGCAGAGGTGTATAGGTAATACCCACACACCCACTTTCCGCCAGAGGTATATTAGGTGCCAACGTGATAGATGGCGAGTCCATCGCCGTTACTCAAGCATGACTATACATACGCCTTTTGAATTTCTTCTCAGACGTATGCAGGTTTCCTCTCGATGTTCTCCTTCGCCGTAAAGCTCGTGGTGTGACTAATCACTGTACTTAAGTTCAGAAAAACTCATTGGTACAGTCGGGATTCGAACTTGCGACCTTTGCGTCGCAGGCAACTGCTCGAACTACTCGGCCACCACGTCACATACTAAATATAAAACTACAGTTATCAACGTTTACAAGAAGACCTGTCAGTAGAAGAAACGGCGATACAAAACTCCCCAGTTTCCTCTTTTAACATTTGTTCTCTTTTACGTAGGGGGAGAAAGAGATTAAATTACATATATAATAAACTCTGTACAAGAGGAGCAATTCATTGCCATGCATGGCCATCATTAAAATAATCTGATGTTGTATAACAAGCTTTTTGAATTTTATATAGTGCCATCCACGAAGACGCGCCCCACCAATTTCTAGTCGAGGTGGTCGCGGCATGCGGGCAGTATGACCCGAGTGTATTAAATGTAGTGTGCGTGTGCACTCATAGGTAATCAGTGTGTACCGACAATACTCACACATTAGTGGAAGGTTGCACACTTACACTGTAAACTGTAGGGGAGGATAGTGGGGCGCGTCTTCGTGGATGGCACTAGCTATATCATTCGTGGCTTATTCGTAGTATGTCCATTATACGGACAGTAAACGGCTGGACCGATTTTAATATAGTTTTCAGTGTCTTCATATGGATTAGAGAATGGTTTAGATTGACAATTGGACCCGATAGGTGGCGCTGCGATCGTGTTATAGCAACTTTTATTTTTCCCCCAAGCGAAGCTGGGCGGTACAGCTAGTATTTTATTTATTAATACACAAAGTCAAGACCAAACTACTCCTCCGCTCATATGCTGTGTCTATGCCCAGATGAGGAGTCCAACGACAGTGCTGGAGTGTCGTCCTCTCTGCCCTCTGAGCGTCGCGCTGACACCTTACTGCCAGCACACCAACTGCCTCCCATAGCCAAACGTGAGTACGCCACAGAGACTGCTTTGACTGGGGTGCCTATGAGTTTTTGAAATACCAGTGGTGACCGTTTACTATCAAGTGGTCTTACATCGGTAACGGCGATGGACCAGTCATCTGACACCTTGGCACCTCAATAATAGCTTTACGGTGACGGAAAACATCGAGAGGAAACCTGCATACGTCTGAGAAGAAATTCAAAGGCGTATGTATAGTCGTGCTTGAGTAACGGCGATGGACTTGCCATCTGTCACGTTGGCACCTAATATACCTCCGGCGGAAAGTGGGTGTGTGGGTATTACCTATACACCTCTGCCTACCCCTTCGGGAACCCTTGTGGGAAGGCGTGAGGATATATATATATATATTTTTATATATCTTCTAGACTTTCCTTGAGTATTTCGGTCATATAACCCGAAAAAGTAGTGATAATTTAGAAAAAATAATGATTACTGGCAAGATCGAGGGTCCAAGTCCGCACCACTCTCGATACCAGCGTCCAAGATGCGATACGCGCTGCTGAGAACAGATCCCGATGGCGCAACTCCATCAGAGAAAAAGTGATTCATAAGAGAGGTCACGACCCTCAGCATTGAGGAGAACGAGGAGGAGGAGGAGGATCTTCTAGAAGTTGTCAATATATCCTCATGACGATGCAATAAAACATTCCGAAGATGACACAATGACGACATTATTAAAGGGAGAAATACTTATATAGAAACTTGGTTGTATAGGGTTCTTCAGAAATTTTAATACCCCTTCGTGGATCCCTGTGCGAAGGTATTTTTTCTTATACCACATTGGTGGCAAACAAGCATGTCACCCGCCTGATGGTAAGCGGTTACCGCCGCCTATGGACGCTTGCAATACTAATTACTAGGGGTGTCCGATACAAATTTAACTGCATAAAATGTAGGTAGAAATTTTAGTGCAAATTAAACATTCAACCAGAGAAGACGTTTGTTTCAATTCAACCCGCTCTTAAAGCAAAGTGAACCTTAACACCATGAACATATGGTCCTTCGAGCCGGATCTTCTCTTCTTCTTCTCTCTTTCTTTAATTTGCACAAATAATGTTAAATCTCCACGTATTGATTATTGTTCGTCTGTCTTAATGAACTGCACTCGTCCTCACGTTATCTATGGAATGCGATTCTTTTGTTCTCGAGTCGTCACCGAGCCCACCGGCCGCTCTATTAATCGATCCGGCTCGAAGGACCATATGTTCATGGTGTTAAGGTTCACTTTGCTTTAAGAGCGGGTTGAATTGAAACAAACGTTCTCTGGTTGAATGTTTAATTTGCACTAAAATTTCTACCTAAATTTTATGCAGTTAAATTTGTATCACTCGCGCGCTGCCGACCCTGCAGGAATCTTTTCACACCCTTCTTGAAGAACTCCATGCTGTACTCTCTCATTAAAACCTCAACGGAAAGAGTATGATGATAAATAACTAATTGCAGCCACCGTCGGCCCCAAGTCGGGTCCCACAGACCCCAGGTTCACTGATGTGGTGAAGCTCAGCGACTACTTGCAGCACGGCAGACGGCCCCAGTTCTGGGAGGAGAATTATGTCAAGCGGGTGAGTTGGTACTCTGTACCGCTAATATGTATGAATTTTGATGAATGTAGATGAGCCCAACGCCTACCTTCTACCATCTCTTGCCATCCACGGGGAATTCATCCCCATACCTTGGAACCACAAAGTTTTCTCACCTCGCGGTTCCAAAGGCGTTTCCTTCCGTGATTAATATGTATGGGATGGGAGGAACCGGCGAGCATGTATGAAGAGTTTGATGGATCACCTACCCTCTGGGTGGACCGCTTCATGATATAGCTAGTGCCATCCACCAAGACGCGCCCCACTATCCTCCCCTATAGTTTACAGTGTAAGTGTGCAACCTTCCACTAATGTGTGAGTATTGTCGGCACACACTGATTACCTATGAGTGCACACGCACACTACAATTAATACACTCGGGTCCTTACTGTCCGCATCCCGCGACTGCCTCGACTAGAAATTGGTGGGGCGCGCCTTCGTGGATGGCACTATTTTTATCTTATATTATTTAGTAATATTTATTTATTTTTTTATTTATTTATTTACAAATTAGCACTACAAAGTCACTTACGCTAATAGGTTTACAAAATTATTACAAATTAGTTTCACAAATACAATAAAAAAAATAAAAAAATAAGCTCACACTATCCTCTCGCAGTACATCAGACACTTTCAAAATCTCATTCCATTTACCAGCACATCGTAGTCAGGTCTTGAGTCGAGGAGGGCATTGAGCGCGGACAGTGATCTCGATATCTCTCATCAACAGGTGATGGAAGCTGTGCGCCTCAAGGAGTTGGAGATGAAGCAGGCTGCGGAGATCCTGGGGGTGAGCTACGGCACGCTGTACGGGCGCTACCGGGATGTGTATGGCTGCATCAACAGACCTTACAGGTCATTGGGGTACTCGCAAACTACTCTAACCATCTTAATATATAATATAATAATAATAATATATCCTCACGCCTTCCCACAAGGGTCCCCGAAGGGGTAGGCAGAGGTGTATAGGTAATACCCACACACCCACCTTCCGCCAGAGGTATATTAGGTGCCAACGTGACAGATGGCGAGTCCATCGCCGTTACTCAAGCACGACTATACATACGCCTTTGAATTGCTTCTCAGACGCATGCAGGTTTCCTCTCGATGTTTTCCTTCACCGTAAAGCTCGTGGTGTGACTAATCACTGTACTTAAGTTCAGAAAAACTCATTGGTACAGTCGGGATTCGAACTTGAGATCTTTGTGTCGCAGGCAACTGCTCGAACCACTCGGCCACCACGGCCTTTACAGATACTTGCATAATAAGGAGTTGTATGCTAAGATAATGAAATGAGGTGTCGTCTGCTGTATACAGAGGTGTCCGTGAGATGTGGCAGTCGAAGGGTCCCGCTGAAGTCCTGGAGCAACTCCAGCGGGGTGACATTTCCCTCGACGCAGCGGCCAGGACTCTAGGAGTGTCTATAGCCAACCTCGCCGCTCACGTTGCTGACTTCGGACTGCCCGAGAAAGGTATCTAAAAGCCTCTGCCTACCCCGTCGGAGACTTGGCGTAGCTATTTGTCCTCTAGAAGTTACAGGCTGTTGTGAATAAATACAAAATTTTTTTTATACAAAAAGAATGGTTTGCAAGCATACGGCCCACCTGATGGAAAACGGTTACCGCAGCCTATTTACGCTTACAATACTGAAGTATCACTTGCGCGTTGCCACTCTGTGTTCGGAGAGTTGTACTGTGTTGGCAACATAATGGGACTAATCCCTCTGCTGCCAACACAATATAACAATCCTCCCCCCTCCCCAAGGAGCTCATTACTGGAAACCTTATTCACCACGTAGGAACACAACACAATAAATTGTGTTATTTGTCTACGGACTTCTATATAACGATGCAAATAAAAGATATAGCTCCAAAGATGACGACATTATTGAAGGGAGTAATATTCACATTAAAACATGGTTTTATAGGGTTTTTCAGAAACTGTTAAAGGTTTATTTCAATAATTACTGTCTGTATCGTTAAAGCAACATTATTGAAGCTTGTGAAACACGATATCAGCGCCATCTACTGGCTCCAATTACGCTTTGATATAGCTAGATGCCGTCCACGAAGACGCGCCCCACTATCCTCCCCTATAGTTTACAGTGTAAGTGTGCAACCTTCCACTAATGTTTGAGTATTGTCGGTACACACTGATTACCTATGAGTGCACACGCACACTACAATTAATAGACTCGGGTCATACTGCCCGCATCCCGCGACCGTTCGACTAGAAATTGGTGGGGCGCGTCTTCGTGGATGGCACTATCTATATGGACACAGGCACCCATTGTAATGTACAAATTTCATCCAAATCGAGCCAGCCGTTAAGGAGGAGTTAACGAACACGCGTACTTAAGAAATTCATATATTGTGGGAGCATTAGTGACCATTGCCTAACTTTCTCACAGATCTGTGCATCACCGAGTTTGAACCCATTCCCATAGAGATGGACCCCTCGCTAAAGCTACGCCCCAGGACTTACAGTGCCTCTGCGCCGCACCCCAAAGGCCCGCGGAAAGCGGTCACCACGGAAAAGGTACTTACACCTGTACAGACAAAAGGACCACTGGTTTTGCAGGCGTCCATAGGCGGCGGTAACCGCTTACCGTCAGGTGGATATGACGATTATTTGGCACTGATGTGGTATAAATTTAAAATATTGTCCTCACGCCTTCTCCTCGTCCACAAAGGGGTAGGCAGAGGTGTATAGGTAATACCCACACACCCACTTTCCGCCAGAGGTATATTAGGTGCCAACGTGACAGATGGCGAGTCCATCGCCGTTACTCAAGCACGACTATACATACGCCTTTGAATGTCTTC
>JACCPG010000271.1:0-15256 GCA_016069955.1 Drepana arcuata
GAGCACGTAGAGTTGGCACGTCGCCTAGTCCAAATTGTTTGACGGTGTTCAGTTTCGAATCACTACTTAAGTGCGCTCTGTTGAGAAAATAAGCTTTTTAGAAATAGCATGGTTGATGTGAAACTTGACGCGGTCGGCCTCTGCTCCCAAATTGTGGTAAATGGCTTTAGGTGAGTTTGGAGAAACAACAACCGCGGTTACCGGATATCGAGTTGCTGCACACCCGACCCCCACACTAACTGCTATTTACTGCCGCTAAGCGCGCAATGAAATTGATCTTTATAAACGTGTTGAACTACTGTCTGTCCAGTTGTCATCACCTTGAATTATAATTGAGTGACATTCGATACCTGCCCACCTGTTTGTACTGTCACGTTTTGTATGACACTTGTAGTGCCCCGCGGTTTCACCAGCGTAAATATAAATTTGATTATAGGTACTAAGACTTATAGAAAATTATTTGCTAAACGTTTGCACTGGGCCCATTACCTTATAAAACGAATGAGTTGCTGGTTGAGAAAATATTATTTTATTGCTTTTATTTAGATATGGTACACTAAATGGCGTTAGTATGAAGTAAACTAGTATAATTTTATGCTACCTATTTCTGCGTCACTCCCTTGGGTAGAAACATAAAATAGTTTTGCAATAAACGGCTTAAAAAAATTATCTAAAAAAAGGTTTTATTTCGAATCGAATATGCTATGTGAAAGCGCTAATCTCGGAAACGGTTTTAGATTGAGAGTCTGAGATTATTGTGCATAGCTAATAGCAAACTGTGCTCACGTTACGTTTTGGAACATTAAAACGTAGATGATTATATAAAGGTGCGACTAAAGGTTTTTTACTATTTGTGATGATGGTTATTTATTGCCGGTCTAAAAATGGGTAGTTTTGTACTACATATTTATAATAATAATATATTCTCACGCCTTCCCACAAGGGTCCCCGAAGGGGTAGGCAGAGGTGTATAGGTAATATCCACACACCCACTTTCCGCCAGAGGTATATTAGGTGCCAACGTGACAGATGTATAAGATGTATCTGCTGAACACTCCCCGCTTGTATAACGGGGAGTGTTCAGCAGAATTGTTCGACATGATGCCCACTTCCACCTTCTACCACCGCACCTCTCGCCATCGACGGGGAATTCATCCCCATACCTTGGAACCACAAAGGTCTCGCACTGTGCGCTTCCAAAGGAGTTTTCTTCCGCGAACGCTCAGGCTGTGGAATGAGCTCCCCGTTGAGGTTTTCCCTGGAGAGTACAGCATGGAGTTCTTCCAGAAGGGTGTGAAAAGATTCCTGCAGGGTCGGCAACGCGCGAGTGATACCCCTGGTGTTGCAAGCGTCCATAGGCGGCGGTAACCGCTTACCATCAGGCGGACCGCATGCTTGTTTGCCACCCAAGTAGTATAAAAAAAAAATAAATAAATAAATAAATAAAATTTACATAGTATCTTAATTATCAAAACTTCTATGGGATCCAAAACGATAATCAAAGATGAAGGTACATATATTCATACTTATAGAGTACAGCATGGAGTTCTTTAAGAAGGATTTGAAAAGATTCCTGCAGGGTCGGCAGCGCGCGAGCGATATCTACCCCTGGTGTTGCTAGCGTCAGTAGGCAGCGGTAACCGCTTACGATCAGGCGGACTACATAAGTGTTTGCCACCCGTGTGGTAATAATATTTAAACAAATTCGCCCCCGCCGACACGAAGTCGCAACCTCATTAAATTATATTACTCATTAAATACAATTTGAATGCGAAGCTGTACGGTATTAAGTCTGTCTAAGAAAATAGCCGTGGTGGCCGAGTGGTTCGAGCAGTTGCCTGCGACGCAAATGTCGCAAGTTCGAATCCCGACTGTACCAATGAGTTTTTCTGATCTTAAGTACAGTAATTAGTCACACCACGAGCTTTACGTTGAAAGTAAACATCGAGAAGAAACCTGCATACGTTTTTATTACTTTTAGTGTATAATTCTATTGTCATATTGTGTGGTAAAGTCCAGCGAGTGACCGATATACGTATATAGTATGGACATTGAAAGATTGGATTTTTATGTGAATATATACAAATGAGGATTGCTTCCAATAACTCTGCGATGCATGCAGACACCATGTAGGTATTTAAATATAGCAAGTAAAATATGCCAAAATATAAAATGCATTCGACCGAAAGGCTTGTACCTATGTCATGAACAAATAATAGTAAAAAGAATATTCCTGCGCAGATTGACAGCTGCCATTATAACAGATAGAAACGACGTGTTGTTACTATAAAATTGTTTAAAATCGACCTTCAGGAATACTATTCAATGATCTTCAGTTATACATAAAATGGCTCCGAAACTAAAGGACAAAGCACGGAAAACCCTAGTAACACCAAGTCCCACTATACGGGATCCATCGCTCCCGGCGTTCGTCCTAGCAAACCTAAAGACCCAACCCTTAAAACCACTGGTTGACGTAACCGAAGAGCCCTGCCGACGGAGGTTCTGTAGATACATATACAATAAAAATAACAAAACAATATGCGAACGAACTTGCAAAAGCTGGTGTAGAATCATTGCTTACGCTATCATCTATATGATCTTCCTCTGCACCTATATGTTGGTTATCTTATATGCCACTCTCATAACGATGAAACATTTAAGAGACTACAGGAGCAACGAAAGCGTAGAACTGCTGACTTATTCAGATAACAAAATTGGCCTTTCTGTCATACCCTCCACGGAAAGCTACCCCTTAATTTGGTACAAAAATAATTATGAAAGCGACTATAAGAAGTACGTGAAAGCAATCGATAAACTATTGTTGAGGAAAAGAAGGAAACGTGACAACATCGTTGCGGATTTGGGTCCTTGTGGTCATACACCCTACGGTTATGGGTCCAAGCCTTGTATGATAATAAAAATGGATAGGCAGATTACGTGGAGAGATAGACCATTGCAGATAAACTCTAGTAAAGCAAAGGAAGCGCCCTCAGAAGTCCAGAAATGGCTACATAACGATCAGAGGTTCTGGTTAACGTGCAGTGGCCACCATCCTCACGACAAAGAACACATTGGCACTATTAAATACTACCCAGATCCACCCGGATTTAGCCCGAATACTCTTCCTTTAGGAATGCAAAGTAGCTCGCCGCTCGTGGCAGTACAAATTTCGGAATTTACATTAGGTATAACTTTAGCTATACAGTGTAGACTTTGGTACGAAAATGGTCCATCGAGTGTTGAATTTCTGCTTTATATTGCACCTGGTAACAAATCCAGCGAAATTCATGCTAGATGAGTTGTGTAATAAAGTATTTTAGCCATCTTTTTGTTATATTTTCGTCCCTTTCATAAAAATATGTAATGTGGTATATTTTATATTTTCTCCGACTACCGAATAATATTAACGACATGCTTTGTACAGTTTGTGAGCACAGCGAAGGCAATGAGGACTACTGGAGATTACACAGGAAGTGCAGAATATCTATTTCCGTAAAAACTCCCAAAGAGGATGTTACTACATCTCTGCCGATCCGAAGTAATAATAATATTAATGAAACTCAAGTATTTTGATATTTTTTCTATTCCGTCTGGTATCTTCATTCTTTCTAAAAGAATCATTTACCGTATCTGTCAATTGAGGGATCACGTCGCGATTTTCGTGGACGAAATTTAACCAAGTAAGTTGTTCAAATGGATGAATTTATGGGAATTGGAAGGAGGTCTTAGCTATAAATTCGCCTATATTCCAAAGGGCTCCTACTCTTTTACTTCCACCAAGCATCAATAACATCGATGAGTAAATACTTCTTATTACAAATTTACTAGGGGAAAAGCGGCGCGTACTCATAAATGCAATTAATCTATTGTTCTAGCGGTCAAAAACCAAATTAAATTGAGTATATAAATAAAAGATTCGAATCCCCTGTATACCAATGAATTTTTCTGAACTTAAGTGTAGTGATTAGTCACACCACAAGCTGTGCGGTGATGGAAACATCGAGATGTAACCTATCACGTTGGCACTCAAGATATATCTCTGACGGAAAATGGGTGCGTGAGTAATATTTAAACACATTTTATCTAAATATAATTTTTAATATAATACATACATATCATCACGCCAGTTCCCTAACGGGGTAGGCAGAGAGTATAGAGCGCCAGTTCTCTCTAGAATTACATACCTCTTTCGCTTCGTCCACATTCATCAGTCTCTTCATACATGCTCGTCGGTTTCGAGTACTCTTAACGTTCCCGTCCTTCAGAGTCCGATCTATTTGATCCAAGTAGTTGGAACGTGGCCTTCCTCTGCCTCTTCTTGCACACACTTTTGCTTTGTATATCTGTTTCGTTAATCTTTCTTCACTCATCCTTTCTATGTGTCCAAACCAACGTAACATACCTTTCTTCATCATTACAATCACGCCTTCATTCACGCCAGTTGATTTGCAAATCTCTTCATTGCGGATTCGATCTAATATCGTTACTCCGCACATTTTTAGTAGGAGATCGAATCTCAACTGCATTCAAGAAAATTTCATACTTCCTCAGACATACCCAGGATTCGCTGCCATACAATAAGGTAGGTACCAATATCGCGTTGTGGACAGCAACTCGAGCATTCTTGCTCAGACTTTTACTGCCCATCAACGCCGACATGGCTCCATTCACCTTATTTCCGGCAGTTATCCTTCTTTCAATATAATTTTCATACTTTCCATCTCATGTGAACATGCTTCCTAGATATACAAATTCATTTACTTGCTCTTCTTCAATGTAATAGGTGGTTTATTTTTGTATTTTATATAAATATTGATTTGGTTGCCTAATATACCTGCCAGATAGACAATTTAATAAATTCGTTCAAATTTACTGAACCAATTCAGAAAGCAACATGATATGGAGATCATTCTTCAATATTGAGTCGCTTGCTCACGTTTGATACGTGCTCGGAAACTTATTACTGTCAGTAAGGTAACGTGTGGCAATGGAACCGGATATGACAATCTTTGGTATATTAGCATCAGTAAAGAGTATTTTTTCGGTGTCTCTTGAATTGTGATGGGTCTTTAGAGCGTTTAATAGGTTTTTGATGAGATGTGAGTTTAATTCCATACGGGCATAATGTTTTTATATCGAGATGGCACCATACTCACTCCGTGCAGCATTGAAATACGACCTTAAAATATGACACTAAGATTTTTAGGCAATATTATATAAACCAGATGCTTATGTTACTGAAGGTCTTATATCCAAGTCATAAATAAATGGTAAGATAAAAAAGTTGGGCTCAGTAACAGGACTTTATATTATTACATATGCTGGTAAAATTGTTCGTATTATTTCCATTTGACATGTAATTTTTTTTAATATCACAGGTTTGACCGTAAGGGAAATTAAATCGAATCCACAACAAGGGTTGGTACATCAGTGATTAGAAGGACATATTTACGCAAACAAAACCCAAGTAATTTATTTATTAAAAAGGTTTATATGATGAAGGTCAAAGGGCAAAGGGCAAAAAGCGAATAATTTAGTAGGCTTTGTCAGAGAAAAGAATTCATGAATCATAGCACTTTTTTTTAAATATTTAAGAAACTTCAAAAAATTCTGTAGGACTGTCTTGTATAGAAACACAAAATAAAAACAATCTAATGATTGTCTGTAAATACTTAGCCTACTTTTGACAAAACTCGTAATTTTTTTATACGCAACATACAACTCTGAACTCTCATTTTTCGATTAGTGGCAACAATAATACAATTTGACATTCTACTTCTTACATTCTAATTCGATTTTGACAGCTGCCATGACCATAGTGTTCTAGTATTTACTAATGTCGCTCAAATTTGTTACACATGTAATGTAATTTTGATAGAAATATGGCTTCGAAACTTAAGGAAAGGAGTCGAAAAACGTTACTAACATCCAACCCCACAATTAGAGACCCATCTCTGCCAGCTGCCATCCCCACCACTTCCAGATCCCTGCCCAAGCCATTGTTGGACGTACCCCAGGAGCCTTGGCGGCGAAGGTTCTGCAGGTACATCTACAATAAAAACAACAAAACATTCTGTGAAAGAACTTGCAAAAGTTGGTGGACAATCATTGCTTACGCCATAATTTACATGATCTTCCTGTGCACCTATATGTTGGTTATATTATTCGTATCTCTTATTGTAATGAAGAATGTTAGAAAATACCAGAACATCCCAAAGGTGGAACTGCAAACGTATTCTGAAAATGGTATCGGACTCTCGGCTACACCGACGTCTGAGAGTAGCTACCCGCTGATATGGTACAAACACAATGATGTAAACGATTATAAGAAATACGTATACGCCATCGACAGATTGATGTTGAAGAACCGAAGAAAAGATCTAATCAATAATACGGATTTGGGCCCTTGTAGCGTGCCGCCGTACGGATATGGAGACAAACCTTGTATTGTGATAAGAATCAATAAACAGCTTATGTGGAAAGGTAGACCCCTGCAGAGAAACTCTAGCAAGGCAAGAGAAGCTCCGCCGGAGGTCCAGAAATGGGTTAATGCCGATCAAAAGTTTTGGTTAACGTGTAGTGGTTACCATCCTTATGACAGAGAGCACATTGGCACTATTAAATATTATCCCGATCCTCCGGGATTTGATCCGGATGTGTTCCCTCTAGATATGCAAAGCAGCTCACCGCTTGTGGCAATACAGATTTCAGAATTTACATTAGGTATATCTTTAGCAGTGCAGTGTAGGCTTTGGTACGATAATGGACCTTCGACAATTGAATTTATGCTTTACGTTGCACCAGCAGTTAGTAGATCTAGTGAAAATAATATGCTTTAAAGGCATAATGTATATAATTATAAATGTTCTCCTTGTCCTTTGAATTTGATTCCACTTTTATTAGGTCATTCATGTTAATACTCTGCTGGGAAATATCTGTTCGCACTAAAGAAACTGACCGATGAATACCTATTTTATTGTGAGCACCACAAAACAGCTTTAACGGACGTTAGTAAAATTTTATTGCACCGCGTCTGCGGGGACTGAGTGATAAATATTTTTACCATCCTTTTCTTAATTCATATTTTCTTGAATACACCTTGGAAACTACATACATACCTTTGCCAATACTACGTAATAGCTGTAGAATTATGCCCGAGTGGTCGTGCATTCATGGGTAATAAATTGAATGATTTGTATGAGGTTGCGTGCACTGTACACACCGTGTGCCAAGCGTAAGGGTGAGTAGCTACGGTCATTGGCCCAACTAACTGTTTTTGCCTTTACTTTTTTTTATTAAAAAATATTATTTGCCAAAAGTACTTTTAGTTATCATAACATGTTTTGAACTCAAAGTCGAATTTAAAGTCTTTTCCTATCTCTTTTCGAGACTTTGATAGAACCAAAAAATCCTCACCCTTTAAAAAAATACCGGTGTTAGTGGAACAGGCGCTCCCTCCACTCTCCACTCCACTCCTTTTAAAAATACAAATACATGTAGATCGGGACATCCACTAAAAACACGGGCTTTCTTCACACTAGGTATCAAGCTCTTAACGCCGATACTCTTCAAAGCCGTGACTTTCTTCCTAATAAAAGACCAAAGCGGATTTGGTTATTCGGCAGCTTTAGAAGCTCCTAGTTTGCTAACAAAAGGCTACGAGATAAACCAACTTAATTATTTATTAAACTAATAATATAATAATATAAATCCTCACGCCTTCCCACAAGGGTCCCCGAAGGGGTAGGTAGAGGTGTATAGGTAATACCCACACACCCACTTTCCGCCAGAGGTATATTAGGTGCCAACGTGACAGATTGCGAGTCCATCGCCGTTACTCAAGCACAACTATACATACGCCTTTGAATTTCTTCTCAGACGTATGCAGGTTTCCTCTCGATGTTTTCCTTCACCGTAAAGCTCGTGGTGTGACTAATCACTGTACTTAAGAAGAACACTGTTCAGAAGAACTCATTGGTACAGTCGAGATGCGAACTTGCGATCTTTGTGTCGCAGGCAACTGCTCGAACCACTCGGTCACCACGGCTTCATTTATTAAACTAGCGTGTTTGATGTGCACACGATGTGAATTTTACAAAGACCAGACCTCCCGTCCCATAGGTACTCATCAGTATCATATTGAGCAAAGCAAGCACTCATTCAAAGAAGTAGCAATTTGAGAAATAAGCTTCACTCTCAAAGCTAGAAATGTTGGAAGAAAATATGTTATATATTTTCTTATTTGCAGTAAAGCAATAAATGAACTTGGATTGTGAAATATATTTTTATTTAAGAAAATCTCTTTATTCCAAGTGCTACACTATCGGCGTTATCGCTACAGAATAAGTAAATGCCTTTTCGCAATTCTGCTAGGGTTTCTCTATCTCGCTACATTCTGATAGTGTAGGAATGATATTATGTACCCACTCCTTTGAAACGCAGTGTGGTTTAAATAAGTAGTTGACAATTGAAATTATGATCCTCAGTTTATATATAATACATCATTGATTATGATTGTATGTTTTAGTGTTGGTGGAGTGACCTATAATTTTTATATACTTAAGTACAGAAATTGACCGAAGGCAGGATGTTACGGTGAACTAAACAGGAATTTTGAGATACCAACGACATTTTTAATTGATACGTAAAGTCACATTAGCCGTGGCGCGTGACAGGATGATTAGGGATTATTCGCTCGCCAATTAGCGTTGCTTAGAAACGTGGCAATACTGCCAGCCTTCTGGCATTGTTCCGTGTGACATGAACCATTTTTTATTTTTGAGAATCTATACTCAAAACACAGTTTTAATGGTCCCTATAAATAAACTATATATTTACTTTTATTTAAGAAATGTGATTAAAATTTAAAGATCAAAGGTTTTACGATAAGGTAACCTAAAATCTATCGTAAAAATGTGCCCCATGTCAAATAGTATGAACCTTAGTAATACATAAATTGTCGCCATTTTTGTCGGTCGTCGTCCTGTACTATGCCTTGACGAATCCAATATAATAACTGTGAGATGTGCGTCGACATACATTTATCTTTGCCATTACTGACGAAAACTTTGATACGTAAGATTTTATAATAATATATCCTCACGCCTACCCACAAGGGTCCCCGAAGGGGTAGGCAGAGGTGTATAGGTAATACCTACACACCCAATTTCCGCCAGAGGTACATTAGGTGCCAACGTGACAGGTGACGAGTCCATCGCCGTTACTCGAGCACGACTATACATACGCCTTTGAATTTCTTCTCAGACGTATGCAGGTTTCCTCTCGATGTTTTCCTTCACCGTAAAGCTCGTGGTGTGACTAATCACTGTACTTAAGTTCAGAAAAACTCATTGGTACAGTCGGGATTCGAACTTGCGACCTTTGCGTCGCAGGCACTGCATCGAACCACTCGGCCACCACGGCTATATTATACGTAAGATTTTTATATATGGATTCTGACTGATGTAATATTATTTCATTGTATCTTCACGACTTATACAAAAACAGAATATTTCAATGAAACCCATGCATAGCAATAAATCTCATCCTGCAAAGAACTTATATGTAAATAAAACCTTTATCTAAGCCTACGCAAAAGGGTAAAAATACCGGGGATTTTCGGCATTTCTTCTCCGGACAAGTTTTTTTTACTTAACGGTAGTATTAATTAATAATTATCTTCAATTAGTATTGCCTATGTCTCTTACGTTAGATATGAGATATATTTATCATGTTCTGATCTTATGTATAACTAGCTGTCCCACCCAGCTTTGCTTGTGTGAAAAAATAAAAGCTCCTGAAACACAGATGCGATTAGGGTTCCATGTAACTTTCCGTGGAAAATACTGACAAATAGGGTCTACCTTAAATGCAATATTCTTATAAAAACCACATTAATTACGGCAAAGGGATTTTTGTTGACTAAAACACACTAGGTACGGCCCGAATGTGTCCGAAATATGAGGCAACTTTGTAGAATCAAAATTCCATGATTACGGTTTGAACGCGAGCTTAGAATATATCCAACTTGCGGCTTGAGAGTTGGCCTTAGAATACTGAAAATTAATAATTATTTCATACATATCATCAATAAAAATAACACACAAGTGTCCTGTCCCTTGTAAACACAGCAAATCTGCAGTAATTATTACCTACTCCGGGGCAGGTATTCAAATAGTAGAGCTGTAATATAAATAAATACCTTGGGACAATTCCATACAAATTAACATAGTCCCACATTAGGCAAAAAATATGTTATGGTTACTAGACAATGATATATTTACTTATATAGGTATAATTACATACGATATCTAAGACTAAGGTACAAATAAAAGTGTAGTACGTCTATATAGAGTAATTTCCGAAGAAACATCTTTCAAAATTTCCCTAAAATAAAGAGACAGTAACAATTTCGTATAGCTATATCGGAGTAGTATTCATCCCGATTTGCTTTGGAGCCATTCAGGAATTCAGTAGCTCTCACGCCTCGGATGTGGATAGACCGTACGCGCTCCGTCCTTATGAAGCACAGAAACTCGTAACGTTCCCATGTATAGTGACAATATTGATAGTTCTATTGAGTTCCAGAGTGATCAGTGCCATGTGATACACTTGGATTCGTTTCAATGCCCGGTGAGAATATAAAAAAATAAAACTTTATTCATATTTTACTTTAAGGGCCGTGGTGGCCGAATAGATCGGGTAGTCGCCCGCACTAATAATATTGCATGTTCAAAATCTGACTGCATCAAATAGCTTTTTCTAAACATATGCGTATGTATAGTCGTGCTTGAGTAACGGCGATGGACTCGCCATCTGTCACGTTGGCACCTAATATACCTCTGGCGGAAAGTGGGTGTGTGGGTATTACCTATACACCTCTGCCTACCCCTTCGGGGACCCTTGTGGGAAGGCGTGAGGATATATTATATATTATTATTATGTACAGTGATTTATCGTTCTATGAGCTTAACGATGATAGAACATGATGTGATTTTGAGACGTAAATATTTCACTGAGAAGACGCATTTAGGTCCCAACACCTCACGTACACTGAGGTTGTGATTACAATTCTGCCTACCAAAATTTGTGAATACAAATTAGTAAATGTTATCACCTACACCATTATAAACACAAAATTTTTTTTCTCGCCTTCTAAAATTGGTAGTAGGGGAAGTATGCCTAGGATCAAAGTAATACAACTCACATTTAGCCTGCTAACGATAAATATAATTACTTGAGATAGTTACTAGTCCTAAGCATAACTTGTAAGGGGGCAGGACGACGATTATTAATTTTTTTTTTTTTTTTTTTACTTTAGTTAAAACGGTATACACCAATCACATTAACTAAAGGACTATGTAATTAACAATACATAACAAATAACTTATCTAGGATCCTAACATGCCTCGCGCTCACAAAACTTCATGCATTCCGACAGTACTTTCATCCATTCATCCGCAAACAGATCGCACTCGACGATAAACATACAGTAATACCCCGCTTAACGCGAGGGATATGTTCAGGAAAAAATCGCGTTAACAGAAATTCGCGTATATCGAGGTTTATTGTTAAACATAGTCAAAATGTAATACAAAAAAATACGAATAATTTTAATCAATCAATTTAATCCTAAGAACACTTTATGCAATACATACTATTAATTATTTTTTACCGAAAAATACACCTATTGTCTTTTGGGTAGCGTTTTTTTTACGTTCTTGTAAAATATGTTCATAACTCCCAACACTGTTTTTAATTGTTTGACACACGGTCATCATTATTGTCTATTCTCAGCGATATGTCCAAACCTGAATAAATTTCGAAATTTGAAATTCGCGTTATAGTGAAACCGCGCATAACGGGGTCCCGTAAAGCGGGGTATTACTGGATTTATATAGATATAATATACACACTTAAATACGAAGGATATCCTGGACTACGGTACCTAAAATATGCAAGTTCATTCAAACACAGAGGTAATGGAATCCACAACTTTAAGTATCACAGCCAGAAGTTCTGATCCCTAGATCTGACGGCAGTTATAGGAAGGCGTATTTTCACGCCTTATATATAATAATATACGCCTTTTATATAATAAAATCGTGATGGCCGAGTGGTTCGAGTAGTTGCCTGCGACACAAAAATCGCAAGCTATTCGCAAGAAATTCTAAGGAGTATGTTTAGTCGTGCTTGAGTAACGGCGATGGACTAGCCATCTGTCACGCTGGCACTTAAAATATATCTCGGCGGAAAGAGGGAGTATGGTAACTACCTTTACAACTCAGCCTAACCCTATTCCTTTTTATAATAAAAAAAATACTTTTACCTGCCTGTCAGTTAGTCGGTCTGTCGATGCTCGAGCTTATTTCTGAAACGGTAGGAAGGATTTTGACAGAACTTTCATTTGAAGATATAATCCTCACGCCTTCCCACAAGGGTCCCCAAAGGGGAAGGCAGGGTTGTATAGGTTGTACCCACACAATTTGAAGATATGTAATATTTTAAATGAGGCCGAAACTACAGGGCATACCCAGTCAACTATAACTTTTGGGTGTGACAGTCCCTTCTCAGTAAATTTTATAAGTATAAAGACGAGAGACAAGTATAGCTGTATCCTAACTCATAAAAATGTAAAGGTACTTATAGTAGATTTTCCGCTACCGGAAACGAGCACAATCGTCTGGGAGTGCTTCAAGGAAAAACACTCCTTCCTTTATTATTTTACATAAATACAGCCTCTTTTTCGTATGCTGTCGGCGAAAGCCCTTCCAACAAATAATAGTGGAGTAAATATGTAGAGATTCTATTTACATTGGAGTTTTCGATTGGGTTTACAGCTTTCGTAAAACCAATATCGATGCTTTGGATTAGAACATAATCTTATAATATAAAAAACCCAAAATAATTGAATATTTTGTAAATTTTAGCTAAATATTCACAATTGAAGCAATTTTGACTGAGTTATTCGAGTAGTCTGCAGCACAAGCAGCAGATTACAAGTACGAATACTGAACTTACCTAAGTACAGATCTGTCATCTGTGATCATCTGTCACGTTGACACTTAAAACAGAACGGTGGCTAGGCGGATAACATTAGCATCGCACAGGATTATCTTAGATATTTCTCTAAAATTCCAAATCTACTACACGGTTCATATTAATAAATACATACATACATATAATCACGCCTCTTTCCCGTAGAGGTAGGCAGAGACCACTTCTTTCCACTTGCTACGATCCTTACATACTTATTTCGCTTAGTCCACTTTCATTATTCTCTTCATACATGCTCTTCGGTTTAGGGTACTGTTAACCTGACCTTTTTTCAAGACGTCCCTAATTTGGTCTAGAAACGTCCGCCTAGGTCTACCCCTTCCAACACTTTCATTCACACTCGCCTTATACACTTTTTTGGTCAATCGTTCTTCCTCCCTTCCTTCCTCTCCACATGGCCAAACCATCTCAGCATAATCAGCATACCTCAATATTAATAAATACGTATAATAAATAGCTGGAATAGCCGTGGTGGCCGAGTGGTTCAAGCAGTTGCCTGCGACGCAAAGGACGCAAGTTCAAATCCCGACTGTACCAATGAGTTTTTCTGAACTTAAGTAGTGATTAGTCACACCACGAGCTTTACGGTGAAGGAAAACATCGAGAGGAAACCTACATACGTCTGAGAATAAATTCAAAGGCGTATGTATAGTCTTGCTTGAGTAACGGCGATGGACTCGCCATCTGTCACGTTGGCACCTAATATACCTCTGGCGAAAAGTGGGTGTTTGAGTATTACCTATACGCCTCTGCCTACCCCTTCGGGGACCCTTGTGGGAAGGCGTGAGGATATTTATTTATTATTTTTATTAATAAATAGCTCTAATCGTATATATAATATTATAGTTACGATCCATTAGTATTGTAAACGCGTCGGTTTAAGTGAGATTTGGACCTACACCCTTCAGACTTAGTAGCACTTGTGTTTAAGTTGTTTGCTGTCGTTTCCAAAACTTACTTTGTCCCCTCTGTAAATTTGGACTGCGCCTCCATAGTAATTTGTTGTAAAGTTACAAACGGAATAAATTTAACTACTTTAAGTAAAGTTGTTGTTATGTATTGTAATCCCTGAATAATCAATACTAGTTTTCTGTCTGTCTGTCTGATACATTCACGCCTAAATCGCTGAACTAAAGAGGAAGTATTTTGAGATTTTGGAGGACTTTAATATTTGGAAACATTAGGGTGAAAATTAAGGTTACTCAAAACTTTAATCTTAAAACACATTTTAAGGATATATTAATTACATCTTCAATTATGACTTTACGACAAGGAGTGATAGATGTACAGTTAACTTCCTGTCTTCGCTAGAGATATTACGTAGCAACGTGAGATTGCGAGCTTTTCGCCATCTCTCGGGCACAACGTTACATGCGTTAATGAGTTTATTTTGTGTATGCAGGTACTTCCTTCCTAAGGACTTATGCCTGGTTATTGCTTATTGTAACCGGGCTTGTTTGCCGGATATGCTTGTTCTTCAGTGTTAAAAAAGTCGAATATGAAATTGGGCCATTCTTTAAATACCCGTGTAAGGTGTAATAACCATTCTTATCAGAAGTATATTTAGGTGTATATAAAAATATTATGTCAACTTTGCTAATATGAATAAATAGATAGCATTAGCTTTCAGTATCTTGAGCTGTGAATCCCTGCAGCGTTGTACGCGAATTTATCAAGATCTGTCTTTGAGCGAGATTAATATTCATTCGCGGCCTCAACAAGAAAAGGACAGATCTAGGTCGAAATGAATTATGAGTGACATCCTAAAGCATCAGTAAGAGCACCTAATATAAGTCTCCGGCGAAAACTAGGTGCTTGTGCTAACTACAACTATTATTATACTACACACCTAACCCATCGGGAACCTTGTGTGAAGGCGTGAAGATACAGCACAAAGAAATATAAGAGATAAAGTCTAGAAAATATGATGCCTTAAAACTATAAATTGAGATTAAATTGCTCTAGCGTACGCCTTATATTGCAGTTCTTGGTAATATCATTGTGAATATATACTAGTACTCGTATGTATGTATGTACAATGCAGTGTTCCTCGCGGTAGGTAGAGAGACTAGAACACCGTGGACTCTAAGCAAGTGTCGGCCTATTTCGAATAAGTACTTCTAACGAGCTCATCGGATATTCTTTGATAATAATTAAAACAAAAATTCAAAGAATGCAAAGAAAAAAAAATCCAAAC
>JACCPG010000271.1:16256-31148 GCA_016069955.1 Drepana arcuata
CTCTGCACTGGCATTAATAATTTTCCACATTTTTTCCAGCCCCAGTCTTCAGGATCATTATTATTGCCAAGCCACGACTGGACCTGATGGTAGACTCGGAAAGTATGAAAGCGAGCTGTGTCTTGTGTTGGAGGAAGTGAAGATAAATTAAATGTACTTTTTGTCACCGCCTTGGCGAATTGTTTGTATCTTAGGCTGTCAAGAGAATTATCATCTTTATTACCACCGTATAACGAGATAAAAAAACGTTCACCAATTACAGTGAGCAAAGCAGGGTCAACTCTCTTGTTGCGAAATAAAGCCGTCACATTTAAAATTATTTTAAAAATCAATAATTGTAAAATTCTGTAATGGAGTGGAAAAGAGTCAATAATTAATTATTAATAACATTGCAAAATTACTAATCAAAAGAATTATAATAACAAAATAAAAAAAATAAATAAATAACTGATGACACATTATTAGTACCCATGTATAAAATATGTATAGTTAAGAGTACTGAAAAACAGTACTCACTTCGGAGCGCTGTAAAACCTTAGCTATTGACTTAATGAAAAAATGTTGCTTATAAAAGTTGTTCCTTAAAAAACGATCTACAAAAATGGTCTGATATTGTTTTTTCGTAAAATGATAAAAAAAAAAGTTATATCGAAAAATATAAATTTTTTTCTCGAATTTCTGAACATTTTCACTTATAACTTTTTTATTTATAGTTTTACGACAAAAAATTACCGGACCAAAGTTATAGAGAATTTAATTAGCAACAAAAAACGTTAACAAATTTTTTTTATCAGATAAATAGTTTAAGAGATATATCGTAAAAACCGTTTCAACCCCTATTTTCAAGATGGCGGCCGTGGGACAAGGGTGGCGACCCCACAAACTTGATTTTAGCCTTACAGTTACCCCCCCTACACATCAAAAAAATAAAATTGCGTCCTCTAAGAAACGCAACCCCAAATGTAACTTTTCAATGGACTATCGGTGTGTCTCAGAAAATTGGACAATTGCTCAAATACGGCATAGGGAACAATGAAAGGAAGCTAATAAGATTAATAATAATAATATCCTCACGCCTTCCCACAAGTGTCCCCGAAGGGATAGGCAGAGGTGTATAGGTAGTACCCCACACACAAACTTTCCGCTAGAGATATGTATATTTTAGGTAAGCAAGACGATTGCTTTATACGCCTTTAGATTGCTTCTCAGACGTATGCAGGTTTCCTCTCGATGTTTTCCTTCACCGTAACTGTGGTCTGACTGTACTGTACTGAACACTGTACAAGTTCAGGAAAACGCATGGGTACAGGGGTACAGTCAGGATTTGAACTTGCGATCTTTGTGTCGCGGGCAACTATTATACATTCGAACCACTCAGCTACCAGGGCTCTAATATATCCTAATAGCTAAATTATAAGAAAGTATAAGAAGCTGTGGTGGCCGAGTGGTTCGAACAGTTGCCTGCGACGCAAAGGTCGCAAGTTCGAATCCCGACTGTACCAATGAGTTTTTCTGAACTTAAGTACAGTGATTAGTCACACCACGAGCTTTACGGTGAAGGAAAATATCGTGAGGAAACCTGCATACGTCTGAGAAGAAATTCAAAGCGTATGTATAGTCGTGCTTGAGTAACGGCGATGGACTCGCCATCTGTCACGTTGGCACCTAATATACGTCTGGCGGAAAGTGGATGTGTGGGTATTACCCATACACCTCTGCCTACCCCTCCGGGGACCCTTGTGGGAAGGCGTGAGGTTAGCTAAATTATAATAAGTGTTCAAATGAGTAGGCATACTAAATATACCCCGCGGATTCTCCCGCCGCTTATAGGTATATGCTATGTGGTCAAGAGAAACAAACTTTGGCATTTAAAATGATAATAAATAGGATGTGGATGTTAGCGAGCTAACAGAACTGTTGATGTTATTAGATACATTGTACCCGAGCCTCTACGATAAAGCTATCGTTGATAAGATAACATTGGCAATAAGTGCTGCATAAGCGATAGTGTCGCCAAATATGCTTCACTAATGTCCGCATACGTATATGAACATGGAAACCACAGAATTGACTAACCATCGGTACATTGGTAATGGCTCGGTCATCTGTGGTAATAGGTCGCGGGTTCTATCGCCGCCCGGAGCAAACGTATTATAGCCATATTTCTACGCTGTGACCTTTTTCATTGCGCATATTTAAAGATAGATAAGCTTTTTTTATTGCTCAAGGACGGGAACGTCAAGAGTACTCGAAACTGAAGAGGCTAATGAGTGTGGGCGAACCGAAAGAGGTATGTAAGTCTAGAGAGAACTGGCGCTCTATACCCTCTGCCTACCCCGTTAGGGACTCAGCATGAGGATTTGTATGTATATATATGTATGATAAGATTATATGCTGCTGATACCATAGTGGTTCTACTTAAGAGTCTGAAGGTGATATACTCCTATATGTGAGTTTTAATACAAATTGGAAGTATGAGGCATTCAAAATAAGGAAAGGTTCCCGCACGATCGGCAGTACGCGAGCGATACCCTTAATTTTACGACATAGAAGTACAGTGATAACTACATACCTTGTGACCGACGGCATGCTTGTTTGCCCTCTTACGGCAAAACACATTCATATTAATTAATTTGCTTCATAACTATGTGCTGCGTCTCAATAAAGCTCGGGATGTGACTAATCACTGCACATAAGGAAAGAAATACTCATCAGAACTAGCAATATATGTATTTTAGGCGACTACGCGACATACTAAACCCGTATTATAATAGCAGCTACTCCAATCCGATCGATAGCAATTAACGTGTCTTAAGGTAACGTAACGAGTCCATTGCCGTTTGTCACGTGGGCACCTAAGTATGACTCAGGCGAAAAGAGGGTTTGTACTGCACCTCTGTCTATCACTTCGGAGACCCTTGCGGGAAGGCGTCAGGATATATGATATTTTTTTTATAAATAAAATTTTCATGCAGTTCTCCATGCTAAGTCGGCGATGTGGTCGCGAAAACAGTCAGTATGCAGTGCCGTGAGTGGGATCTCAAGAGGAGATGAAGCGGAGGTCCCTCTGGCTGGAGGGCTGCAGTTATACCCCTTCGCTATAGCGCTGAGGGTGAGAGTTTTACAGGTAAGCGATAATTATACAGTTTCTATATACATACATTATATTATCCTTCCTCCTTCCCCAAGAGTCCCCGAAGGAGTAGGCAAAGGTGTATAGGCAAATTAGGCAATACCCACACACCCACTTTCCGCAAGACATATATTTTAGGTGCCAACGTAACAGATGGTGAGTCCAACGCCGTTACTAAAGCACGACTATACATATGCCTTTGAACTGCTTTTCAGACGTATGCAGGTATCCTCTCGATGTTTTCTGTCACCGTAAGGCTCCTAGTTTGAGTAATCACTGTACTTAAGTTCAGAAAAACTTGGCTCTAGATTTTAATATACTCTAAACTTGTTCTACGGGCTGAAATTGTTAGCTGAAGTAGTTTAATGCGCAATAGTTCCCGCTTAAACTTGGATTTATTGTTACCCACATGCGAGAGAATATTGCAGCCAATTAATCCCGCCCTTTGATAGTGGTGCGTGCTTGCGGTGAGTAACGTTTCATGAACTCTATAGGGAATGTGGTACGAACTATTCGCTGTTGAAGCTCATGGCTCTGATAGTTCGTGAGTATAATAGGAGCTAACATATAGAAATTCTAATGTGTACCTTAGTTTTTATATGTTCCCATATAGATCTAGATTTTACGCAGTTTAATGTAGATTTGACTTTAAAAAACTCATGTTCCAAGTACATCAAAAACAAGCTTATTCAAATCGCTCCTGAGGGGTATAGCCACCTAAATATATTCCCGGAAAACGGCTGTAATTACGCCTCTACCACCTTTTGAGGATCTCCTGAGGAAAGCAGCAAAATAAGAGAAATACCCAGGATATAAAAAATACAACCAAGAATGTATAAAACAAAATTCTTAGCTTAAGTACCGTCTTGTCTCATTATCACGTAGCCAACATTAGCCTCCCTCGAGACGCACCCGAGCTTAAGCATTTAGTAGACAAGTTGACTTAGTTACGTCTAAAATATCATGTTTGTGTGATGAGTCTATTTGCATACTAATGTTGTTTGACGCAAGCGAGCTATCGAGCTTTTTTAATCGCGTTTGCTTATATATTACCTACTTAATGATGTTTATTTTGTTAGCGTAACGTTATTCTGAGCCGTTGTGGCCGAGGTGTGAGTTAGTAAAAATATACGTACAGTATTTCGCTCTGCGAATCAGCATTGCCATACAATGTGGCAATGCCAATTCCCGCTCGACACCCATCCGCGTAACAAAGATTTGGAACATTTATTTTATTCATAAATATGTACAGTGTAGTTAGTTTAATAACTTTGTTTTATTATGATTGTATACGTAAATAATATAATTTTTACACAAAGAGGGGTGTAATGAGAGGGTTAGCTTCTGAAACTCGAAGCATATTCATTAACATAGATGAAAGAAGACACTTCACGCCACATCGTTAGCCTTTATGATAATTTCTACTAAGTGGGTTGATATAGGGAGAAAATTTTAGGAAAACATTGTCTCTTGAATAATAGCTTCCCACAGATATTGAATTACTACGGAGATACTATAATTATGTTTTGAAGAGAGCCCTTTTTCGCTTGCTAAAAACCAGCTACCATGGAAGGAATGGTTTTATATGTATTTCTGTCATATGCCTATTCTTATATCTATTGGTAAGTTGTCTCATACAACCTAAAATGTTCAGTACATATATAAACGCCGAACCCCTCAAGAAGTAGGGAGAGAGTAAGTCTTCAATTCTCTCTAGACCCTCCGACCTCGTTCATCTACAATCAACAATGTCTTAATTTATGCTCGCTGGTTCAAGTACCTATCCTGAACCGAACTTTTATTTTATATTTAAGCTTTGATTTAATCCCTAATAAAAAGTATTTACCTACTTTAATTCATAGATCACTAACAGCAAATATGTATGTATGCGTAATTTAATATTACTGCTGAATAATAAAAACAGAGGAGAATCACGAATACGTTGAGAAAGATGTTTAAAAAAATATGTACCTATAGTAATGCTTGAGAAAGGTTTGCTATCTATGACGTTTCCACCTAAATATATCTCTGGTGAAACTAGGATGTTGTTACAAATCTGTCTACCAATTTTATTGGGAGATCTATATGGGAAGAGCAGAATAGAATATAGCTTTTGTAGAGCTGTGTACATTGGGTACAAAATGTTAAATTCGTTAGATATGTATCCATTACGTAGATACAATAATTACTATACAATACACATATGTAGATCATATAATATATGATTAACGGTTATAAGAAGGTACTAAACATATATAAGGTGTAATATTAAGTCATCTAAAACCATTAATAATATCGTGTTCAAAATGAAATTATCTTCAGCGCGAATCGCAACCACAAGCTCAAAGATTGCAATCAGGGACTCTGACCACCAGACCACACGTCTGTCATATTCGATTCCGCTCCGTTTGGTTTATACGGAGATTGAAACCAATTTTGTTGATCTAGATAGTATGCGGTATTGGAGGTTTGGTTGTGGGCGCAGTCGGGTGGCTGGAGGAGAGAGAAAAGCCTGCTTTGGGGCTCGGTGTGCCGGCGGGAGCTGTCACTGTGCTAGCAGCGGGTTAGTATTATCAAATTGAGCCGTGATGGTCGAATAGCAACACAAAAATGCACGTTCGAATCTGTATCAATTACTTTTTCTTATCCTAACATCCAGTGATTAATGACAGCAAGACCTTTACGGTGAAAGGAATCGACGAGAGGAAACCTACATACATTTGACGAGATGTTCGAAGACGTATGTATAGTTGTGGTTAAGAAACAGCGATGGAATCGCCATCGGGCGTAGGCACCTGAAGATATTTCAGGCGAAAATACGATGCTGTATGACCTCTCTGAATACCCCTTGAAAGCCCTTTTGGGAATGCAAAGTTCTAATAGCCATGCTTGCAAAAGTAAACAATTATCATCTCTATCTACGTAGGAAATGGGTAAGCCAATGTTATAAAACAAAAGGCTATATCTTGGATAGGGCGGTAACTTAAAGTCTGTTCAAATAAAATACTTTTAACTTATAAATTTAAGTACAGTGATTAGTCACACCACGAGCTTTACGGTGAAGGAAAACATCGAGAGGAAACCTGCATATGTCTGAGAAGAATTTCAAAGGCGTATGTATAGTCGTGCTCGAGTAACGGCGATGGACTCGCCATCTATCACGTTGGCACCTAATATACCTCTGGCGGAAAGTGGGTGTGTGGGTATTACCTATACACCTCTGCCTACCCCTTCGGGGACCCTTGTGGGAAGGCGTGAGGATATATTTATTTATTTATATATATAAAATTTTAATAAAAAAATACTTTTCAACGCTAAAACGCTACGAAAAGATCTCAATATTCCACTTAAACTTGAAAACCATTACACACGTAATCGGAATTGCACCCACCCTTCTCGGGTTTCTCTCCCAATTGAATTGCCATTCAAGAAGGAACCAATTAACCCTACGTAGCCCGTCAACATACATAAGTAAACGTTGTACATCGCAATGAATGCTACTTACGTCAGCATTAAGATCAATGAATATATTATTTGATCGTATGCTCTTTTCAAATATGTTTAGGAATATTTTTTTATAACTCAAGAAGAATTTATAAAACACGGTACTATAATAAAAAACTAATTATATAATAATATATTTACTTCTTATATACGTCTTCCCACAATGGTCCCCAAAGGCCGAAGGGTGGAACTCGACATGGAATGGTTGTACCAGGGTAACATTCGCCCCGTTATTCTGCCAGTAGATCATAACTCCGCAAAGGTGATAGATACTACAAGCAATGATATAGTGTACCGTAACCGATTACCATCAAGTAGGCTTTATGCAGTGGCAGATGTACTAGATAAGCAATACAAATTTTGCCTCTTACCTACCTAAGTACACAATTTACTTGCCTTTTCATGCGTGTATTAATCCAACTAATAACCAATCTATGGACTCACAATCATTCGCTTGTAGAATATTAGAAACAAATAAGTTTTCCTTCCAGCCGCCTCAGTATACTACAGCCGAGGATTTGGAGGCTGGGCTTCAGCTCGAACCCACTCTCCGGCCGCGTGGGGGGCCCCATGGCGAGCTCTAGGCCCTTCGCCTTGTGCAGCGGTCCCTTTGACATTGCTGTGGAGCGCTGCTCTTAGTGCTCATATAGCTATGGTCGTGTTCTCAGTCCAATCCTTGTTGAATATTGGGTAAGTATGTTTATTTAAATATAGAAAGAGATTGATGTTGACTTGTCTCAAGGAGTTGGGAAGATAATCTAATCTCTTTTTATTTTTCATCGAATACAATAGAGCCGTGGATGAGGGCTTAAAACAGTCCAACGTAAAAAAAACCAGAGATATTTACCGATAAGGTTTCTGAATTTATGTAAGGTTACTCGAAGAATACCTCACAGACAAAAACATAGGCAATTAGGAAGAACACATATAAGAAACTAGTACCCCAGCTAGTAATATTGCAATGGACCACAATTTCAGTTCACAAACTTCACCGGTTGTTTTTCTAGATGCGGCAGCACTACATGCGTGGGCGTCGCCGGAGCGCAGTTGACAATGTCAGCCATGACCTTAGCCGCGGCGGTGTTCATGCTCCAGCTCGACTTGAGATACGATCCAGCCTTGTCGCCGCCACCTAGACACTCTGACGCACACATCTGTACTGCTGTGTCTATGGTAACTTAGACGATTTTCATCTATCTCTGGAGAAACGTGCGTGTGTGGGTATTACCTATACCTATGATAAACATAATTATTATAATAAACACGAATTAATAAATATAAAAATAGGCTAAGTAAAAAGTTTGATGTATTATGCGCTTTTTATATTCTTTAATTATTGGTTATCGAATCGCATATTCGATATATCGTACCTATATATTATACTCATAACATTGCATACTATGGATAATCATACAGGATACCAATGGCATTGTACTAATTAACTACCTCAGTGCCATTAGCAATTTCGGGTACAAACGCTACTCGCTCGATATTAGTATTATAAACGAGCAATGCGTATTAACACATTATTAACGGGTATTTAAATTAGCTTTTAACATTTGTACGTACTTATGGTGTAATCAGGGGTGAATTGAACAAGGGAAAAATGTCGACTCTACTTCCAAATTACTCAAAAATAAGGACAATTCTTTTGAGGTTTTGCATAACACCGCCGTGCTTACGGCGCTTCCAGTTTGGGATGATTCCGTTTCTGGTTCTGTTTGGCCGCATTAAATGTTTTTACTTTTACCCGGTTTTATTGGGACTTTTGAATGCGCATGTTTAATAAAATGTTCAAGAGATATTCTTCTTTCCAAACGTCACGTGATGATGATTTAAGACCGGCAAACGAACGGGTTCGTACGCCAGTCTTAAATCTTCTAATGCAATTTTGTATAGAGAACCCTCATTAATTCTCATAACAATTCCTATACCAGGTACCACTAACATCAGTAGCTATCAACAGTGTAAACAGTGGCGATGGAGCAGACTCAGCCGGAAGTCCTCAAGGAAGAGACAAAAAGCCTCAACCTACCCTTCCAGAACCTACTTGATGCAGTGAGGCCGCGTAAATAACCTACTTGGGGTACTGACTCTGTGTGGACTATGACTTAGTATAGTTGGAGCACTGTGAGTGTTATTGACTGTGGCGTGAAGTTAAACTTTCGGTTCTTTTGTCAGTAGCCAGAATAAACTAGCAGAGGCTCGCAGTTTTGCCCGCGCTAATTTTGATTATCCTTTGGTTAGTAACATGATATAGCCTTCCTCAATAATGTATTATTTTACGTGATGTATAGCTCCTTTAATTAGCTCGGACTAGCAATGAAAAAGTGCAAATTGATGAATAATATCTGTAATTAAATTATACATAACGTATTGGTATTAAATATGTGTAAATCAACTTCTAAGTTCCATATGGCTGTATACTATTGAAAATGAGTATTTATGAGTAATAATTAAGAGTAATTATAATTTAAACTCGAACGAGAAACCGGCAGCTAATTCACGGCACTTCAATTTGATCTGAGCACGAAAACTCAAATTATTTCTTAATTAACCGTTTCTTAATTGAGTAATATAATCCGTCTGCTCGTAAATTAAATTATTTGAATCAACGTCGGAGTGGCTAAGAAACTAGCAAGTATTATAAAGTACTAGTAAGTATTTACGAGATATTTCAAGAAATTTTAAACTATAGTTCTTTCCTACTCCCTAATGCCCAACCCGGCAGTACCCTTATAGAAGATCCAAGCCAAATGGCACTGCTTCTGGGTATAGTTTTATTCCTGTGGTGAGGAAAGTTTCCAAAATTTTTTAAGTTTACTTTTGAAGGGAGTTTGAACTTACAAGGATATTTCTCCTATCACACTGTCCAGTGTCTATAAGCCGCGATAACCGCTTACCAGCAGTTAGCCTATACCCTTGTTTGCCACTCGTTTATTCTTGAAACTTAATTTCAAAAGGTGATAGCCGCCTTAGAAGAAAATAACAGAGCTTTTCCTGTGTACAATAATAATGTTTAATGGAAAATCTGCCTACACGATGTTTTCCTTCACCGTAAAGCTCGTGGTGTGACTAATCACTATAGTTAAGTTCAGAAAAACTCATTGGTACAGTCGGGATTCGAACTTGCGATCTTTGTGTCGCAGGCAACTGCTCGAACCACTCGACCACCACGGCACCACGTACTCCATATATTTTTATCGAGTATATTTTTAAGGAGGTTTAATCAAACGTAGGTATATTCTTAATATAATTCATACTTTCTAGGTGTACTATATAATATAGCGTTTCAAATTCTAGATTAAGAATAATTGTTATCCTGTATCATATGTATGTATATACTTTGAAAGTACTTAAGTACCAGAATTAAAAAAAATCTCAATATTATTATTGAAATAAATTAGTATTCGGTTTTTAAACTATATTTTTTATTTATTTTCTTATTTATCATCATAATTGAGTGTTGTTACACCTCTGCCTGCCCCTTTGAAGTCTCCTGTGGAAAGTAGTAATACATATATCTCCCTCATGATTCGTCCATTAGCAGGCATGTTGCCGTGAGCGTCAGTGCCCTGTGTGGTTTCTAACGAGCCAATTACTTTGCGATCGCCTTAACGATCCTTGCCGTAATAAAATAGTTCCCGCACCGCAGGAGCTATGAACTGAGTTTTGTTCTCTGCGATGTATATAAGTTATCAAAGTACGTAAGTTAGTAAAGAAGCTACGAATAAATATATATTTAAAAACAGTAGTGTGTGGGTGTTACCTACACACCTCCACGTACCCGTTAGGGGACACTTGTGGGAAGGCATGAGGATAAAAAACAATTATTTGTTTTGGATGAAGTTTAAAGAAACCTTACTTATTGACCAGACAATGCAAAAGTGAGTGCTAGAAGAGTCAAAGTAAGAACACGTTTCAAGGTGGAAACGTCAACGAACGAGGTATGTAAGTATAAAGGGAACTGGTGCTCTACTCTCTCTGCCTACCCCGTTAGGTACTTGGCGTGATGGTATGTATGTATTTATGCACTTACTACTACATATTTTAAACAAGTCCCCTAGCGTTACCGACACCATGTCTGGCTGAATAAGGCTAACCCAAGAACTACCTACTGGAGAATTCAATGCGGTTTTCACTGTCAGCCAACGTTGAAATCACGTCAGAATTACACAAAAAGGCATGTTATCTTTCATCCAGAAGTAATTTTCCCGAAAGCAAACGGGACCTATGGTATCCCGGAAAATAATCTCATAAAGAATCTACGTAAATGCGAGCGAAACGCGTACTTGAACTAGTATATCAATATATTTTTAAATCTTCAACTATTGTAACTACAAAGGTTGCAAGCAAGCATACAGACGCCTAGACGGTACTAAGGTACATAAAACAATGGCGGTGAATTACTTCGTTTAAAAACAATTGCATGTAAATAGAACCACAGGGTAAAAATGCATTTACTACTTAGTTAATGTTGGAGAAAATAGAGGAGATTGTTCCCCGTTTCTTCTTTAAACAGGCTTTTTCATGACACAGAAATCGGATGTGTCAGACACGCGAATGCTCGTATCAGGATTCCGTTTTTGCTCCAAACGTACGGAATCCTCTTCAACAAATTCAACCAGTGCTTTTCCACTTCTTTTTTATTATAAATATTTATGTCGTGGAAATTGTAATATTTAAATATGTCCACAGACACAAGAAAGATTTTCATATGAGTTATTGGATGAAGCGAAAGAGGTATGTAGGTAAGTCTACTCTCTCGATTAGGGATTAGACGATGAGTTATTTGGACGTGAATTGACACAGTTCAATATTAGCTATTTTTGCATATAGGTAAGTTCATATAAGCGACTAACTTTTATTAATTATCATAGGACATCCAAACTATTACTGGGAATAAAAATGTTTGTTACGCTTTGCTCTACTTTACGGACCATCGCTTTTGAATTGCTTCTCAGACGTATGCCGATTTCCTCTCGATGTTTTCCTTCACCGTCAAGCACGTGGTGCGACTAATCACTGTACACATATTCAGAAAAACGCATTAATACAGTAGGGATTCGAACTTGCGATCTTTATGTCGCCGGCAACTACTCGAACCACTCGGCCACCACGGCGTTTTCCGGCCTTTTTTCGAATATAGAATTCTAGATTTTATAAGCATGTAGAAGCTTGCGTCAGATTCCTATAATACATAACACTGCCGAAACCGGACACGCAGAATCGTAACGCGTCATTGAACAACGATAGGGGGGCTTAATCCACGCAATTCGTTTTCACACACCACATTCCCCGACATTTTATTACTGAAATCTCCTTTATATGTGACCTTACAGTGCAGGGGTCAAACAATAAAATAAATGGATAAATAAACCGAGTTTCATGTAACTCAGATTTAGGGATTACGTACTTCAAAGGGGACCCAAAAACAAACTTTATAATTCCATTGCGAGATAGCTATTTAACCGAAAAGTTTCTGTATCAATTTACTGTATGTGTTGTGTGTAGCTTACCATATATTTAGTAGGCTTTAGAAGAACTACATAGTGAACATTGAAAATAGGTTTGGGAGAAAAAATAATTCGATACGCTGACAACTTCACAGGTCTCTGCTATAATGATATGTATGTATATACATCGTCAAAGGAAAAACGAAACTTGAAGAGACGGTTTGAAGTCTTTCCTTTTAATGATTCCATTATTTCTCTAAATAATTGATCAGTTTCAGAATCTCGCTTTGTGTAGTTCAAAAAAGATTCCATTTGCGAACACTCAGGCTATGCTATGATCTCCCCGCTCCCCACTATAGCTCCCTGTTATCATTATTCAAGAATGAAACTTCTTAACTTCCAAACCGGAACGTTCTTATTTTAAAACTATTTGTGCCCGCGACGTCTGCGTGGAATTTAACAAAAAAAATAGTTTAATAATTTCCTTTTACAATAATTTTGTATAGAGTAGTGGACAAATCTATAACTCAAAAAGTACATTGCCCTATTGCGGCAGTACAGCCACAATACAAAGAACGTAGCCTAATAACACTACCCCTGATCAGCGTATTCCCCTCATGAGTTACGTTTCAATAACTCTATGCTGGCAGCAAAAGTCTTGGTCTTTCCTAATATTGCTAGCAAAACTACTTCGAATAACACAAAGTCGGCAATGCTTGATAAGCTTCGGAATACGACATTAGACTTCGGGCGGGTCTTTCTGCTTAAACTTGGTATAGAATGAGAAAATTAGAGCGAATATTAAATTAAAGCCGTGGTTGCCGATTAGTTGAAGTGGTCACCTGTATAATTAAGAGAACCCTGGCAGTCAGGACCAATGAGTTTTTCTTAATTTAAGTATGTATTTATTTATCGCAGTAATAGGTTTACGATGCAGAAAACCTTCACTCGTTTGCAAGTTTTTTTTTTATTATTAATAATTTTGTTATTAAATACTACTCTTAATTGCTTTCGTGATATCATTAAATTTATTTGAATGGACTTCTATTAAAAAAGTTACCTTTAGAATAAATCGCAATGGGAAAATGTGTACGGAAATAAGTAGGTACTCGTTCAATCATTCACTTTATTTCCGCACCCGAGGGCGCGAGGTCGGAACCCTATTAGGAAGGAGTTTCTTCAAACTATTTGTCACAGTGTTTTATTGTACGAACGATAGAACATACGTAGTTATTATACATTTCCTCGAAGTAATATTTTCAATATTTTGCGTCTTGGATGGAACGGAAGAGGTTAGATGTCCACACAGTACTGGCTAAAATAAAATGATGTTATATTCTCAAAAATAAAAATCAAAGGCTATTTTTTTATTTATATTCTAAAATCAAATTCATATTTAGAGGTGATTATGTCTGCCGAGTACTGGCCAAAATAAAATTCTCTTTTTAATATTATATTCCAAATTCTATTTTTACAACGGACACAGGGAACCCTTTTTGAACGTGATATAATCTACCATATTAAATTTACGTAAGTACCACCGTTACATACCCAAGGAAAAGCTTATCAAGAGAAGCAGCGAAGCAAAACACTTTCGGGTTTTTCAAAGGTCTTTAGTATAAAGTAGGTAAGTATTTTTACATAATTATGATTATATTGAGAGTCATAAGTAGATTGTATAATATGCTTATTTATAGATGCCTTATACCCTCGCGCCTTTCGCTCTTATACTATGGAAATTCCAATAGCAATAGCCTTCAATAATGTTGTATTGGTAGGACCCCTGATTGACATCGGACCCGTAGGCATAGGGTTCGACATCGACATCGAAATCCATCCCCTATTTATTTTTCCCAAGGGAACGGAAATGGCAAATAAGCATGAAGTTCGAACGCATTTGCTACTGAAACCAGCGAAGGAACGTTAAAGCCATACGAGCTATGGTCACGTGTCGCACGTAGTGGCCACGAATGAAGACGAACGTGTGGTGAAACCTAGATAAATTACCGCTTTAGATGTAGTTATATTGTAGCATATTTTCTTCAATGGAACCCAGGAGAAAGTCCTATTAAAACTTGTTGCCTTTTCTATTAAAGTTTAAAAAAGTTCACGCTACATGACACTGTTAAATAAATTAAATTATACGACTACCGATGTAAGTAGTTGCTTGTAACACAAAGGTTTCAAGCTCGGCTGTTCCAATGAGTTTTTGAAATACCATAATGCTTTACGATGGAGCATTATCGTGTATGCGATTACATTTAAAAAGTCATAAATATCAAAAGTAAAAATATACACACCGGTCAATTTAAATATTTTCACAACATTCTTGGGCAACATAAATATAATACATTTATTTAAGATAAATACATTAATAATCACACACCTACTGATGCTATGATTCGAGTCGAAAGATATGTTGACGGTACGTTTACAGATCTACGTAAATAAATAATTTAAAATCCACAAAGCAGAAATAGCATATTAGATAATGACTGACGGCCATCTGGTCTAACAGATAGAGCACCCGAAGCTTAAGATCGCAGATTTGATTCCCGCTGGGTATTATTACAAGAATATTTGAATGTTCGGTCTATCCTATGTTTATATCCTTGTCAAGTTCCAAATACAAGCTTATATATAGGATAGACAGGACACAAAAAAATTCGCTGTATACATATATTGGATGAAGCACAAGCTTTGCTTAATTTGGGTCTATGTCTACTTGTGTGAATTTGCCGAATACAAACTTCCTTCCAGGGATGTATCTATTCATAGGCTCTCAGCTCAGCCTCCATT